>VYZM01010758.1:0-38055 GCA_013398915.1 Dromas ardeola | reverse complement strand
TTTTTTTTTTTTTTTTATCTGAGCCGACTTGAGCTAGGCAAAATCAGAGGGACTCAGGGAAAACAAGATGACAGATTTACATCTAGCAGTTTAGGAAGAGGGGAGTTTTCCAGAGGCTGCAAAGTAGTATTTGCCTGATAATTAGGTTACCTTAAAAATGCATTTAAAGTGAAGCTTTGTTTCCTGAGTAAGTAACAACATGCACACTAATTTGCAATAGAATTAGTTAATAGGCCCAATACTGCAGCCTTTCCACAGCCAAAACTTTCCTTACAACTATTAGGAAATGCTGGAAGATGTGGTTTATAAGCTTCTGTGCAAACGCTAGATACAAATTCTGGCTGTATTTTTTTAAAAACAACTCAGAATATATAGACAAGATGCAAAAATACCCAGAGAAAGCCTTTACTTACAGTGCGTACAGTTACATCCCAAAAGATATAAATGGACAACCAGCAGGAATAAGGAAAAAAGACATGGAGTGTGCATTTGCTCATTTTAAAACTGTGAATTGCTGTAACTGTTTTCAATCTGCTGAAGTTAAGTTAGTCCCTTTGGACCAAATTCTGCTTCTCTTATTCACATGTATAATCTTACTAAAAGACAAAAGAACTGCTTTTGTCAGTAAGGTAAGCAGAACTTGGCCTTTTCAACACAAACTGCAGGGGGTAAAGAGACTGTAAGATGCCAATTGAGAAAGACTTTAATATGTTTGACTTCATCACCAGCCAAAAAAGGAGGAACATTTCAAGTCTCCAGGTATGAATGCAAGGCAAGCTAAAGTAAACATGGAGCTGCAACAAATTTCTTTAGCTCATTTTATGTTCTCTTTTTATCGTTTCAATAGTTAAACTAAAAATATAGGGGGAAGTTCTCTATGTTTAACTTTGGGGAAAATGCACTATAAAATAGAGCCCCTACTGGTGTTCATTAGTTTTAACAAAGAGTCTGGTCATAGGTTAATACTGGTAGACGGTATTGTAGCCCACCACATGCTAACTGTCGTCACTGTGAAACCAGTGCAGAGAAGTCAATGTCTAAAAGAATAAGAATTAAAAGAACAAAACAATGCTTTCATACTGCAATTACTTTGCAGAGAGAATAATATTGTATCCACATGTACTGCACAAAAGACTTTATTTTCTTAATCACAAAGCCACCAAAATTCTTTGCAAAATAGTTTTTATTTTACAGAACATACTGCACGCGGGCTACTATTAACTATGCCTTCATAAAATTGGAAAAAATAGTATCTTCAAACTCAATATAGGGTAAAATGAAAAGAAACAGTTAGTTTGCTCCAGTAGATTCTTAAAACTGTGCTTGTGCTTCCCATCTGAAAGGTCTAAGCCTTTTGGCATTCATATGGACTCATATGGAATCACAAATGCATTAAGTAAAGAATGTGTTGGTTTGTAAAGTATAACAATGATCCAGACCATCTCACTGACAGGAGAAAAAAATGACAGAAAATGAGGTAAAGAATGTGTCCTCATCAGTCCTTCCTGATTGAGATACCTCAGCTTAATTTTGTTGAAATCAATAGCGATTTGGCAATTTCCTCTCTTTTAGTCCTCCCTGGTGTTAAATATACAGAATGGTGCCATTGGTCCCTGAGGGGCTGGCAGGGCAAGGTCTGTCTCAGGCCACACCACAGGCTGACTTCTCATTTCTTCAGTGTGCCAAGCTCATTCATGATAGTGCCCCAATCACTGGTGACATGCCATAGACATCTCAAGCCATCTTTTGAAGATGTGGATGTTGTTCTTCAGCCTCCACATCTTCCACCACTATGGTTTCATTTAAATCTGTGCTGCAGTTACTGTCTTACCTTATGTGAGCAAGCGCAGAATTTTCCCCCCATCACATAGTGAATCTGTTTCAGCAATTTAATTCTGGGGATTCAGATAACTGTGAACAAAATCATACTGTTGAATTCGAAATGTCAGCTTCTAGCAATACAGGCACCACCATCAGTCAGGGGCTTTCCTTGGTTTATTTTTTCTCTTTACTTAATCATCTAACTGTAAAAGATATCAAGTTCATACATACAAAAGTGATTTAAAATTACCTCAGCTTTCCAATACGTACAAGATTGCCTCAAGTAATTGTTACCAAAAAAACCCAAACCTTTAATCCACTTCACAGGGAAATGGTTGTTAATTATTGTGCATACGCTTTATATATATATCTGATTGATGATATCATTGATTTTTTAAAAAATCTTTGAGTACATTTGTTTCAGATTTTTACAACTTAACAAAATATGCTGGATGAACGGAAAAAATCTATTCTGTTTTGAATGGTGCTTACTACCTTGAGGCCACGTATCATATGACAGTTGAGATTAGAAACAGAAACTCACGTCTTCCTGTTTCTAGGGTGCTTTGCAAATGTTATCTCAGTATAAATAAACTTGTTTAAAGGCAGATCGAACTATTTTATTCTTTTTTTTTTTAGCTGAAAGATCTTTGTGAACCGATTCAGATTTTCTCCACTTAAGTGTAAATGAAATGGGTTTTTTTCCATTTTAGAAAATGTTGTTTTCCCTATCCCTTCAGCTGAACAGTGAATTTGCACTGCCTGTTAGCTCAAGGACTCTGAATGTTTAGTCTGTAATTCTATACTGTTATTTACATGCTCAAAATGGTTTATTTAAAATGTATGTATTTAAGACCACTTCAAACAAGTTCTCTTTAGCAGATCTTGCTTCAGAGCAAATCTCACAGTTACATCTAAACTCAATAGTACAATCAGATGACCTGTGGAGTAAGATGTGTGTCGAACTATTGTGAGCTTAATACCTCTGCTGGTTTGGAGTACAAAAAATTTAGAAGTGCAAAGCTAAGCTCATAGCAGCTCAATGTTATTATGCTACACCACCAGTTCTGATGATCCTTTTGAGTTTAGGTAATTCAGTGAAATTTACTCCCAAGTCACAGTTGTTACCTTGTGAGTTACTTCACGAAGTCATAATAGGAAATTGATTGAGGTCTTTGTGGATGGCACCCGTAGGTAAGAATATGCGTTCAGCACACTATTTATATAGAACGTTTGGCAAAACCACCATTTAACCAGAATTTACTTTCACAACTCTTTTATTATACCCTTTTCATTTGGCCACTTTTTTTTTCTCAGAAAAATTGATACTTGGCAATTGTTGACGATTTGACAGCTGAATCTGTACAATGGGAAGTAGCAGAGTACTCTACTCAAGTTGAAGCCACTTAAAAGAGAGCAAGGCACTCTCTGTGAACCTGAGTCCCACACAACTTGCCAAGCTAACATCTCCCACAAAGAAGAGCTTCCTCAAATTTCTAAACCCAAAATTATCTATCAAGCAAATATATCACTCGATCAATTATGGGGAAAAGGCTAATCCAGAATGACTAACAAATAGTTGCCATTTTTCGAACACCTTAAAATAACAAAACTTCAAATTTGAAACCTGCAAGTCACCTGTTGGAGGAAAAGAAAAAAAGTGCTAATGTGGGAGAAAGCTTTCTGAGGCAGAAACTGGATCTCTCACTTTTGAACATAAACAGTAAGTTAAACCAACACAAGAAACAACATAATAGGTCTTTAGAAAATCCCTGAACGCAGATTCCCTCCCCCAACTTTAAAACTCTGCCTGTGGGTAGTGACTGAGTTAGTAAGGTTTCTTTTGTACATAAGGGATTTCAAAGCTCTGCCTGATTTCTGCCAATACAAAAGAAAATCCATCAAAATTCTGAGTTGCCCTTCACATTCAAACAACTTAAGAAGAAAGTCTATTTGCTGAATTTTCAAGAGCATGAAAAGAACATCCTTCTGAGTTTCTTCCTGATTAAGAAGGTGGCAAAGGACAGCTTAATTTGCATTTCAGGAGACAGCTGAGAGTTGTGAACACGTAAACATCCAAACAAATGCAGAGATCTATCTAAAAACTACTATCTCTAACCAGATAAAAGGCAAAAAATAACAATTCAGGACCTTGTGTGGCATTGTGAATCTCTGATAACAATTATTTCCATTGACAGTAAAAACGTACTTGCTTTGATTCTGAAAGAAATTACTTTGTTTAAAGAATTAGGTGGAAGAATGGTAGAAAAAATGGCATATGCATAATAAAAAATAATTTGGAAACAGTAACAGTGTAATTAGTCTATCCTTTAGACTTTTGTCTGAAGTAGATAAAGGCACTAGTTTTTAAGAACTTTTGAGTTTGCCTTTTGAGTCAGATCTTCAGTAAGAATTAAGGTTCCAACACTTCCATGGTTTACATGCATGCCTGAATTTAGAAGAGTAATCCTTTTGAGGTCAATGTGTATAACCTTAAAGTTGTTGTTTTATAGGTGCTATTGAAATCTTGTTCCAATCTTTTTAAAACTCTGCCTGTGCTCAACAGCATGTACAATTTACCATCGAAACCAGTGTATCATTATTGCTGTCATCGGGTGTCGAAAAGGTGCTATAGCACAGACTACTTATGGAAAATGCATTCACATTATTAATTAACACTGCATGGTTCTTCTTGACAGTTACATTTTAAAATAATACAATAAGCATGTCTTAAAATAGTCATGTCTTCAAAATAAAAATACTGTTTACAACTGTATTATAACTTGTAAATGTATATGAGAACATGGAAACACTAACTACTGGGAAAAAAGCAGTAATGGAAAATATCCTTAAAATAGCATGATGGACATGAATTCTCATAGTGGAGGGAAGTGACTCTCTGAAATAAAGATAATGAAACTGACTCCTCTGCCAAACTGTCAGAGCAGACTAGAAGATCAAAGAAATTTTGCATCATCAAAATTGGTGGAAAATTAGAGTTCTGCTTCCTGGTGGAAAATTATCCCATTTGTGACTGTAGCATTTGTATTTTAAAAAAATCTAACCTCTTCTAGTTTATATCATAAACAAATTCAGGGAACTTGACTGGGCTACTTCATCTTCTCCCTACCCACATGTCCTTTAAAAGGCAGTGGGGACAGCAGGCAGGAGCGCAAGCTGTACAACGAAGGAAAGTGATTGGTAGGAACTATGAACCTCTGGGACTGGGTGCAAAACTCTATGGCATTTATGATCAAACCAAAATAATTTTCAACTACATTAGATTATTAGTGAACATTAGGTAGATCTCTGCTGTGTTTAAACTAGTAGTTTAAAAGATTCTATAAGCCAAAGTTATCACAATCCTAATAGGCAACCAGTTTGTTTTAGAATTTATTCTGATTTTATGCAGAGAAATGGAGCGATAACGTTAAGATTTACACAGTGAGTTAAAAATACCTTATCATTACTTATATACACAGTTCAAATGGCTGAGTGGTATTACTATCATGGTATTACTATCATAATGTATTTACACCATTTTAGCTTCAGAAAAAAGCCAGAAATTATTTTTTTTTCTTTCTTTTTTTTTTGACAAGGAATCAATATAACTTGAAAGCATATAAACTTGAAGATAAAAATGAATGGGAATGATAATATATAAGTGAGAAATATGAAAGGCAATGCGGGCAAATTTCGTATAACGTGAACTATAGCTTCAAGAAAGGTTTAAAAAACTGAATGTGTTTTAGAGATTCTGGCAGTTAAATTGCTCTGTGGTCGTCAGTTTATCAGGATAGATGCATTACTATTTTTATTATATAACAATATATAGATTACATTATTAACTCACACAGAGAAAAATCAGACAAGAGGCAGGAGAATGGATCCGGGATCAGGAGAAGCCAGTGTGGAGGTGACTGAAAGCTGATCAAGATAGCAAAGTCAAGGAAAACAAGAGAGGATAATGAGATACCACTTCAAAAGCTGCAAGTAAATCAAAGGAAGTAGTCCATGCAGCAAGGTTCGTTTCCTTGCTGTTTTGTAAGGTGAGGCATGTAACTAACCTTACTTTCTGAAACACGTCTTTCTTTCCATATAGATTTAAAGAAAGCATGCTGAACGAAGGTAATTACCGATTTCTTGACATCCTTCTTCAACATGTCACCTAGTTGCAAGCACTGAAGGTATTATGAAGCCTTACAGAAATGAAGTTAACTAGTCTCCGGGTCATTATTCATTTAAATGACATTGCGGATATCCTATTTGCACTTTCCCCTGCCACAGGAGAGAAAGACTTCATTATATCTACCAGATAAAAAACAAACATTGTAGAAATTATTTATTTTTTCCTATCTAAAGGATTTATTCATAAGAACTGCTGTGTGGGTAGCCTGCAGAACAGGCTGCCTTGCTCTTTTAGCCTCTGTAACTGGGAAACCCATTAAGACCACATGAGCTGTCAAAGCATACAGTATGTTACATACCGTATGACTACTGTCCACAGGCACTCACTTTGATGGCAGGCCAATGGCAAACAGTGGCACCATGAGACTAGCTGAAATACAGAGAAATCAAGGTGACAGCACATAAAACAGAGGCTGTGCAAGACCTCTGTTAAACAGGCAAAAAGCCAAGGGCATGCGGCTAAAGGGTTCACAAGATACTCTCTAGTAGTCTTTTGCATGAATTGAGGTGGAAAAAAAAAAACAGGTGTCATGTGAGGTGTTCCCTGTTTTGCTCCTTGATTCTGAATCTCTGCCTCCCTCTCCCTCCCATTATGCTGAGACAGATAAGAATAAAAGGGCAAAAGCTGGTGTACTGAAGTGAGGTCAGGCAGTAGAAATAAACAAATTGTCAAGCTGCACAATGGTGATCATGTTCCTGGCCAAAGCCAGGAAGTGTCAGTCAACAGAAAGCTCAAAGATCTCCATTGCAGATCTCCATTAGTTCCTGTTTGCAGATCACCCTGAAGATTAAAAGTGCTGTATATCATTACTATCCAAAAAGCTCTGTTGTCCAGTAAAATGCAAACTATGATGTATTTTCAGAAAACCTTGGGATTATTTACAAATACTTTTTCTAAACCAGCTGATGTAAATCTGGCATCCATGATTGCTCATGCTTTTTCTGCCAGTGTAAGAGCTTGTAGACCAAGGATTTTACCTCCATGCCTAGATAGCAGTTTAAGTCTGTTGCATGGCCAATATGAAGGAAACAGATCTCTATGTATTCAAAGTACTATACGGTATGACACCTGGAACAGGTAGTATAAACATATCACTAAAAAACAGAAGGAATGGCTACCCTGCCAAGAAAAGGCTAGCAGTTGTTCTGATAATAAGAAATAGATAGAGGAATTTTCTTACCAATAGGAATATTTCCCACAGGACATCAAAGTAATGGCTTATTACAAATCCAGTGATGTGGTACCTAACCCTAACTTTTAAAGATCCTACTATCATAGCTTTTTGCAGTTTTCAGTACTTTTAATCTACTCACATGCCTGAAAGATAAGAAAGCATATTTTTATCTTCGTTTTTGGTGAAACAAAGAACCCAGACACAATTCAGTGAACTGTTGAAAGCTTCACAAGAAGAAGGTAGTAAAAGCTGAGTTTAAAGTCACATCTATGATTCTGTGATTCTGTTCTCACTTCCCAAACTGGTGTCTTAGATACCAGACCCAGTTATTTTGATATTTATATTATATAAAGAAGATAATGTTAATCCAAGTTGTTATACATTCAGTCATTTCCTGAACAAGTAAGATTATCAGCACATTTCCCCTCCCATCTTTTACCTTAATTTTGATGTGAAGAAAAGGAGAGGAACAGGCTATAGAAGTGTATCAATAGGGGTGGCTGACTTGACAAGGCTGGTGTCAGCGTGACAGTTTTTCAGAGATACCATCTAGCGGCAGAAGGTACTGCCATATGTTTCTGGTGTTTACTTCACTGCTGCTCACTTTGATCAGTACTGATTTAGGCCTTGATTTGGATTCTCAGTTGCGTATCACCAAAAACTTTTTAAGCTATCCAGCTGCACATTTTTTCAGTGAAATACCATCATCCCAAAATTTGGAGTCCCACATCGCCTTCATGAGGGATGTCTCTCCACGAAGATATCCAGCTCCTCCTCCATGGAAGAGTTTTTTGTGAGGGTTGCACCCATGAAGTGGAAATAAGCTCACCCATAGAGCAATCATAATTCTGGCTCAGAGAGACCTATTTCTATACAACATTTCCTCACTCTGTTTTCTTTCCATAAGTCCTCCTACCAGCCAGAGCTTTTGAACACACGTACAAGAAGAATGAAGCCTTGCAACCAGTATAGTCGATTCTATTAGCTGATTTTCCAGTAGCTCAAACATTCAAGGAAGTGTAAAAATGTGGTAAGGTGATCAAAGAAAGGCTTAAATGTGTTTCCCTTTTTCTTTCCTACGGAAGCTGAGCTTAAGTAAACCCAAGAACATAGCAATTCATCATGATGGTAGGGAGAGATAGCGTAAGCGTACCAGAGAGCTTCCCTCTCCTTCAGCTCTCCACACCATCTCATTCTGAAAAATACGTTTGGGCAGGCCATTTATCCACCTTGGTGCCCAGGAAACAGCTGTAATGCCAGTGTCCCATCGGACAGTTGTTCATCAAATCAATCAGGAGATTTAAAACCTCAGTGATGAAAACCCTGCTCTCCAGTTGTTCCAACATTAAACTACCATAACTGTTAGAAGGCCTGCTTTTCCTTAGGTCTAATCTTTTTTTTTTTTTGGTTCCAGTTTCAACCTGTTACTTTGCTATCTGTAGATAGGAAGAAAATTTGTTTCCTTTTCTCTTTTTAACAGCCACCTACCAAACATTTATGATTGCTCTTTGAGGTCTTTAGAGCCTCTAGACCGAACACATTTTTTCAGTATTTTCCCACTGGTTACGTTTTCAGATTCATGTTTTCTAGACTTCCGATGGGCACTGTTGTTTTCCCCTGGACTCTCAAACTGGCCCACATCTTTCTGGAAATGCAGTTACCCAAAACAGATTCTCTCTGAAGCCTTACTTCTTCTCAGTAAGTGGGAGCAAAAATTAACTCTCCGGGTTCTGAAGGCCTTAGTGCAGTCTGTAATGCCTTTAGGCATGTTTTGGACTTTTCTTTGTGTTTGAAATCAGAATAAGGGTTTTGTGTTTATAGAGTAAGAACTAACAAGGTCTTGGGATTACAGATAAAATAGTGGGTTTTAGGCATCCCAGTTAGACTTTTCAAGCTTCTTACACTAAAATAATGGTGCAATAGGACATCGACTCAATTAGATATCTTATGCTTAGAAGCAGAGACATGGAGCAAATTAAGTTGTTCATAAATAGACTCGGAAGAGGGCATTAAAGGTAGAATATATAATCTTTTAAATGTAAGTATTATGCATATCTGGCCTGTGCTCTTTTTTCAAAAATGGAATATACTTTTTCATCTTGCAGTTACCTAGGGAAGGTAAGTATTTGCAGAACACAAATCAGAGGATGTTGGGGGTTTTTTGCCTCAGGAAACCTGTGTTTGGTATCTGCACATTGGTGCCAAAGCAACACCTCCAGTTTCCTTCACAACATAGCAAGATTTCTTTGTACATTACTTATCCCGTCATTCATCAGTCTGCAGATATTAGGAGAAAGACTTCCTTTGATCTTTGGAAATAAGGACATCTTTTCTGGAAAAGTTTCTCAGATGTTAAAAGGAGCCAAAAAAAAAATTTTTGCAAAGCAATGAAGAAACCTGGGTGGGGAGACGGAGGTTTGATAATACAATCTTGTGAGTTAGCAAATGCAAGTTATTACAGATTAAAAGGAAGAGTGGGATGCCTTGCCTGGTTAAATAGCTTCCTTCTTTGTAGCCAGGTGTTCCAGTATAAATGGCCTCTTACGACTTCAGCTACAGCTATGGGGGTTGTGAAGGCAAAAACTTACACAGGTAGGACTCTTAACATTTAATCAAAACCTTAAATGCAGGTTTCTCAGAAGAGACCTGAGTCCAGAAACCTGCAATCAGGCTTAGGTTAGTGCTGGCAAGAAAGATAAATATGGTTGTTTATAATACCCATACACCATGGTAACTATCACTGATATTTCACAGTCTATATAAAAGCATAATTGATATTATCTGTTTTCCACTTGATATTTATATAAAGGTAGATCAATTTTGTTTTCTTTTTGACATGAGGATGTGAAGGTTAGAGTCCTTTAAGAAACATAGGTGTTTTTACATGCTAGAAGGACCATAAAGTTTATATTCTCCTCTAATATAACTTCTAGAGAAAAAAGAGATGAAGGCACAGCAAAAGCAAACAGGAATATGGTTTGATTGCAGGAAATTATGTGGAAATTGGCCAAATAAGAAAGCTCTTCCTCTAACTGTCCCTCATGACCTATGAAAGGGCCATCTCAGTAGTGGAAATGCACCAAGTGAGCAAGTTGTTCCTTCTCCCTTTTGGCCTATGAAAAAGCTAGTGAGAAGGACCACTGCCTCATTCAAAAAAATACAGGGCAAAATCTTCCTGCCTTTTTAGGCACTGAAAGCATATTGTAGTAAACTGTTCAGTCCTTAGTACACAGGAGATCAGCTGAATTTGTTGAACGAGCAGGAATGTGCAGTTCAGATCTGGCTGGCAATGGAGTGTCATCTTGCCCATATTAACACTTCATAATTTTTTCCTACTTACTTTTCTTCCTTTCTTAAATACTTGCCAGTACCCAAAATCAAGTGTCTCTTCTGTTAAGAAGTGTGATTCATAAATACAAGCAGCAAAACTGATGAATGAACAAGGAGACAACTAAAAAAGGGGAAAAAAAAAAGGCAAACAAAAAAGGACAGAAAACATCCTTTTCCCTTTAATGGTTATAAATACTGCAAGGTTCCTGCAGTGTCTGTCTGACATACCAGCTCTCAGCTTGAAGCCTGATGAAGTTTTGCTCCTGCTTTAGTAACCTACAGAGCTTTGCAAAAGGCATACTATTTTAAGGCATTTAAGTCATTATGTCAAACTTTTGCATGCTCCTTCTAAAGCAGAGTTTCTATTAAAAAAGAAACACCCATCCAAATAAAATTAATCCCACTTCCATCTTTCAAATGATTAATTTAAAATCCCTAGCA
Organism: Dromas ardeola; assembly: GCA_013398915.1. Classification (NCBI taxonomy): domain Eukaryota; kingdom Metazoa; phylum Chordata; class Aves; order Charadriiformes; family Dromadidae; genus Dromas; species Dromas ardeola. The sequence goes on along the minus strand of VYZM01010758.1, from coordinate 27,100 downwards.
TCTATCAGTAGGCTACATTGTTTGTTTTCCTAATATCCATCAGTAGTTTAGATCATTTAAGAAAAACAAACAACTATCATTGTTTTTAGACAAATGAATATGGCAGTCATAGTAGATCAGCAGTAGATACTAAGTTCTAGGGCTCTCGGGGCTTGATCTGTAAAAAACCTCCTTTCTCTTTGACTCAGTATTCAAATATAAATTGTGTGTTTTAATAGTTCAGTGGAGAGAGTCATATATTAATGAGACTGCGCAGTTTCTGTTCCTCAAATCTTCAGGGTGACATTGGTCAAAAGTGGTCATGATACCTTTTATTACCCTTGTATTTTTTGGTTGATTTCCTCCTACACCAGCAATAGAAGATTTTGTTAGAAATGTAACTAATTTATTTAAGAAAAATAAGTGTATTTCTGTAGTACGTAAGGTAAAGCAGCAAGCAAATGGTGATTGCAAGAAAATCTGCTGCAGCATATAAAATATAATTATTAATACAAATCATAAAGGGGATATGTATAATGAAGATAAGTAAAACTTCTATGAAGAAAGCAAATGCTATCAATTAAAGAGTGTTGCTGTCAAGTTTAATGCAAGATTAATGCATCATAAATCAAGATTAATGCATCTTCAACTTAGTAAAAGATGAAATTAAATCAATTAAATCTATTTTCTCTAAAAACTACTTTCATAGAAAGATCGAACTTGCTTTTCAGGTACCTTCCCAATTTACCAATTACAAACTTCTTAAGAACCACTCCCAATTTTATACACAGTGAAAAAGAATTATTTGTGGTAATGTAGTTGTCATCATCTTTTTTAAGCACGTTTGACATGTTCACAAGAGGGTACAGGTGACTACAAATTTCAAAGCTCTTTTCAGGTATCTTTTCACATCTTTTCAAGATAGAAGTGTTTTTTCTCCACTCTTAGGTCTGTGATGAAAATAATATTCCTGCATCATATAGATCTCTTTCAAAATCAGTTTGATTCCCAGAATATCTAGCCTTAACTTCTGAAAAAGCATCTATATAAAGCAATTTATTCTAAGAAAACAAAGAGAAAAGCAGTTGTAGAACCACTTCAGATAAACCACACTGGATAAAATGACTGGGAATAACTAAACTCTGCTAGAGGGAGCTCTGCAGCTACAGATTTACTCAAACAAGGGTAAATTCTTTACAAGAATTTACAGTCCACTCACTGTTGTAGACAAAGTTAGTTGAAACATGGAGCTAGCAGCTTAAATGTTAATAATAGCTAGAGTAGACAAAATAAGCATCTTAAATATTAATAGATAGACTAGACAAACCCTATAAACCATGGCATGTGAACTGTAACAACCATAGAATCATAGAATGGTTCAGGTTAGAAAAAGCCTTAAAGATCATCTAGTTCCAACCACCCTGCCACGGGCAGGGACACAACATTACAATATGAAAAACAACTAACTACAGAATCATCTGAAACCAACCTAGAAGGATGTGGTATTGTACAAGAAGATGGCCACTTAGCAGCCGCTTAGTAATGAAACAGCAAACAAATCAAACCGATAAAAAAGCAAGAAGACCCCAGATCTTGATATCGGTCCAAACTATCACATGATGGGTGGGGAACTTAGATTATAATGTTACAGTTGCCCAGGGATTTCTTTGTTCAGTGTTCCTCTTCAGAGGCACCCAGCTTGATCTATAGCAATAGCATTGTGTAAAGAAGACTGGCCAGCACTTAGAGGAGCAGGGGTATGGCCCTGCAAAGGAGCCTTCAAATTAAAGAAATTGCCTACGCTCCAAAAAATTTTAGAAGATAAAAAACCTCAGAAAATGGATTATTGGTATGTAGGAGATAATTGGGCATATGACCACCATAAAGAGGGTGGTCAAAAACGAGTATGAAAGCCTCAAGAAGAACTTCAGCTGCAGCAATTGTGAGTAATTTAACGGAAGCGTCTGCAGAGCCGGTCTCTGCACCACACTGTACTCCTCCCTCTGTATCGATTGCTGCTTTACTGGGCTTTAGTCTGTGGTTTTTAATCTTATTCCTAATCCTCTTGCAATGGCGACAGTGGCGGTGGCATGTGGGGTGCGTGTGGGTGTGAAATGTTCCTCCCCCACCTCCAGTGTTAATTTTAATAATAAATTGACAGCAAGTGTGTTTGTGAACGAAACCACCTCTGACATCTGCAACTATTTCAAGGATTGCATGCTGGGGTGGCAAGGAGAAAATTTGAAACATACTGTATTTCCTGGAGGTTTTATACTTGTACATTATGTAGATGGTTTGTTATTTGCAGCAAGATATACAAAGATTGCTTAAAAGATACTATTTATATATGTACTGCTTTAGCAGAGAAGGGTCACTGTACATCTCTTTCTAAGCTTTTGCTGTGTCAGCAGAAAGTAAAATATTAAGAATTGATATTAACAGAAGGACAAAGATCAATAGACCTAGAAAAGGTCCAAGCTATTGTAGAAATGCCTCAGCTTGTACAAAAGAAACAACTGTGAGGATAATTAGGCACAGTAAGGTACTGCAGACCCTGGATATCGGGGCTGGGGGAGTTAAGTAAGCCAGGGACAGAAGCTACCAAGGCAGAGGAAGTGGAGCCTATACGCTGGGGTCCAGAGAGAGAAAAGGCTTTCCAAGCTATAGAAGGAGCTTCAGACTCCTTCAGGTCTCTGGAAAGAGACCTGGGAGTCCTGGTGGACAACAGGATGAGCATGAGCCAGCAATGTGCCCTTGTGGCCAAGAAGGCCAATGGCATCCTGGGGTGCATCAAGAAGAGTGTGGCCAGCAGGTCGAGGGAGGTCATCCTCCCCCTCTACTCTGCCTTGGTGAGGCCACACCTGGAGTACTGTGTCCAGTTGTGGGCTCCCCAGCTCAAGAAGGACAGGGAACTGCTGGAGAGGGTGCAGCATAGGGCTACCATGATGATTAGGGGACTGGAACACCTCTCTTATGAGGAAAGGCTGAGGGAATTGGGTCTGTTTAGTCTGGAAAAGAGACGGCTGAGGGGTGACCTTATTAATGCTTATAAATACTTAAAGGGTGGGTGTCAGGAGGATGGGGCCAGGCTCTTTTCAATGGTGCCCGGCAACAGGACAAGAGGTAATGGGTACAAACTTGAGTGTAGGAAGTTCCATCTCAACATGAGGAGGAACTTCTTTACTTTGAGGGTGGCAGAGCACTGGAACAGGCTGCCCAGAGGCGTGGGGGAGTGGACATCTCTGGAGACATTCAAAACCCGCCTGGACGCGTTCCTGTGCAACCTGCTCTAAGATGACCCTGCTCTGGCAGGGGGGTTGGACTAGATGATCTCCAGAGGTCCCTTCCAACCCTATGATTCTGTGATTCTCCTCTGACACTGGGATTGCCAGATTACTCCAAGTCCTTTGAACTAGTTGTGCATGAGAAAAAAGGATTAACCAGTGGACTCCTTATTCAAAAGCTAGATCCACATCACTGCCCCGTGTCTTATTACTCAACTCAACCGGACCCTGTAGCATCATGGATTAATTCCTGTCTTAAAGCAATTGTAGCAACAGCAACTGTCATAAAAAGGAGCAGACCATTAGTTACGACTCACCCAACAGCTGTGTATGTCCTACATGAAGTAGAACTGATTCTTAAAAACATGCTACACAAGCATTGTCCCCCCAAAAAGCACATCATTATGAATTAACAATTTGAAATGTGGATATTATTACTTTAAAAAGATGTAATGTTTTGAGTCATTCAGCTTTATTGCCTATTCCCTCCAATGGCGAGCTGCATCATGATTGTGCTCAGGTAGTGTTTCGCTCCAGACGCCTACAGGAATATCTGCAAGATCAACCTCTAGAGAACTCTAATCCAAGCTTTTTCACTGATGGATCTTCACATTACGTGAATAGAAAATGGCACATGGGCGGTGCAGTGGTGAGTAACTTAAAGGTACTAGAAGCAGAACCTCTACAACCCTTGGTGAGTGCCGAAAGCATTAACAGTTAATTTGTAAGTGGTGGAGACATAATCAGTGGGTAACTATTTATGCTAATTCTAAATACACTTTTGGAGTGTATCGTGCAACAGCTATGCTATGGACAGAACAAGAGTTCCTTACCTCGGTGGAAAAGAATATTTCTAACAGAACAGAAATCCAAATGCTGTTGAAAATTATTAAGCTTCCAAGGGAAATTGCTGCAGTACACTGTCCAGCTCGTACCAAAGGCTCCAATGAAATTGAAAGAAATAATAAATTCACTTGAAGCTGTAGTCAGATAGGTTTGAAATGGCCTGAGGTTTTACGAATATTACTATGGGACATTGAGATATTGGAAATACCCCTTACCAACCTCTAGGGTTGTCATCAACAGGAATAGTGTTTGGCAGACACTTAGCTATACCCGGGACCCTTGTCCCCACTAGGACCAGCCTGTTAGATGGAGATGAACAAACTACCAAATTTATATTTGGAATACAAAAACATCAACAAAAAAGTTTCAAAATTAAAAGGAATCATTCTCAGTGGTACCAACCCACCCCTCCAGAGATACAGGTATATGATTTGCAGCATGGAGATAGAGTTTTAATAAAAGTATTTTCCTGTAAATCTAAACTGGAACCTAGTTGGGAGGGGCGGTAGACTGTCTTATTAAGTTCTAACTTTGCTGTAAAGGTTACAGGGAAGGAAGCCTGGATCCACTGTTCACAAGTTAAATGGTTACCTGAGGATTTTTCAGTAGATGAACAATGACTGGTGATGGAGGAACCTACCACAAGCGCTACTTTGGAAACTGAAGCCATTTGAATTTCCAAAGAACGAAGGAGTTCTGAATTCATGTCATTTTTGTTTCTTTTCCAGAGCTACTTGGATGTGGGACTCCCCAGATGCCTAGTTAAGTGAACCATCTGAGACTGTTAATAAGGAATTTTACCCTTCTTGGTATATATGGCACCGTTATAGGAGAGATTATGGAAATTTTACGGGTGAAGTTATAACATTGCCTGTGCTTATTACACAAGTAAAGGGAATATCTAAATTTGTACAGCCCCATTACAAGTGCAGAGTAAACCTCTATTTTAACTTGTCACAAACCATAGTCCAAATTACTAAGAAAACTTGGACATGTACTCACCTTCCAAGTCACTAAGCATCACGCATTCCTGTGGTAGGTATCCCTACACCAAAAAACATGTCATGGACTACCTTGTGGATAAATACCACTATCAAGACCACATTGATTCACAACAATGGGAGCTGGCAATCCCAGAAGCAAAGAACAAATACACAACATGTGTAAAACGTCAGACCCTGCCCAGTCAACTTAAGATCTTAAACAATAGTACTACCCTTGTGGGCAACTTTAATGATTGTATCCAAACAATGAAAATAGGAATAGCGGGAATACTTGGGGACTTTTCCAATATACCCTGGTCTGTACCTGAGGGGAAAGGGTGGGTTTGGATATGTGGTAAGAGAGCTCTCAAAATATTACCAGGAGATTGGTCGGGAACTTGCACCTTAGGAGCTATTACTCCTAATATTTCTGTCTTCCCAAATTTGACTATGGAATCAGGATCATGGTTACGAACATTTGTTCGTAGGACCAAACATAGTAATCTGCTAGTAGAAAGGCTGACCGCATTCTACTGCTTTGCTAAATGGTTTCTTCCCTGGTTGGGAGTGAGTGAATTAAAAAAGGCCTTAGTTAATATTTCAGTGGCAATAGAAATTCTTGGCAATAATACTGCAATTACAGCATTACAAGAAGAGATTTCACAACTCTCCAAATTACACTGCAAAACAGAATGGCATTAGATACTTTGTTAGCTTCACAAGGGGGAGTATGTATAATTATTACCAGTTGTTGCATGTACATTGACCAGAGTGGAAGAATTTCAGCCGATGTCCAGAAGATGTGGGAACAAGTAAAATTAGTGCATAAAGTACAACTGAACAATACTTCATCAGGATTCCAAGAAGTACGGTCTTGGCGTATCTCCCGGGTATCAGATTTAGGAACTTGGGCAAAACAGATTCTTTATGGGTTATTAATTTTTATAATGATCTTTGTAATACTCTTTGTTTATATTCAAAGTTGTAACATTTGCTGTGTTCAACTGTCCTCACACCTTAGAGGTTATAAATATTTTTCTCCCATACTATAACAGAAATGTTAATAAAAACAAAGGGAGGAATGTTGTAGACAAAGTTAGTCGAAACTTGGAGCTAGCACCTTAAACATTAATAATAGCTAGACTCGACAAACCCTATAGATTGTGGCATATAAACTGTAACAACGATATTACAAGATGAAAAATAACTAACTACAGAATTGGCTGAAACCAACCTAGAAGGATGTGATATTTTATAAGAAGATGGCCACTTAGCAACTGCTTAGTAATGAAACAGCAAAAAAATCAAACCAATAAAAAAAGCAAGAAGTTCCCAGACCTTAATATTACTATTGGTCCAAACTATCACATGAGGGCAGGGGAATTTAGAGTGTAAGGTAACAATTGCCCAGGGATTTCTTTGTTCAGAGTCCCTCTTCAGAGGCACCCAGCTCGAGCTGTAGCACTATTAATAAAAAGGCCTTTAATCTCTTTTTGGCTCATTGATTCAGCGGAAACCTAGGGTTGAACCCTGTTATGGTGGCTGGCATGGGTAATACCAATAACATTACACAGAATTATGATAAAGTAACCTGAACTTGAAATGGCATACATATATTGTATGTAAGCCCAAGAACACATCTAGGTTACTGATGATCTGTAAAACATTAGGTTTTGCTTCAGACATTATTTTTGTTATCAAATTAGGGTCTGCGTTTAACAGCAGTATCTTTAAATGGTAGTGCTGTTATGGATGCAAGAGCATGAATAATGTTATATGATAAAGAATAAACTATAAACTAACTTTCCTATTTTCATAACTCAATGTAGACAGAGAACATGGTGTTGCACGAGAAATGCAGTGGAAAGCCTGATCCTGTGTTAGGCAAAACATCCATTGGCTTTAGGCTACAACCAGACAAAACATACAAGATCTGAAAAGGTTACAATTTCTACTCACATGCTTTAAGCTGATCAAGAATTCAACTCCTTTTCTGAATTAGGCCCATAAATCACGGTCAAATTATCTTGGTTCACTTTATCTGCTCATTCCTCAATAGGTAAGTCTACCTTCTTACCCAATGTTCAGTTTGCTGCCTCCATACAGCTGTGCTGCCACGACCTCTCAGCGTCTGCTTTGCATTAGCGTGTCCTGGCATTGCTAGTAGTCACGGCACCACAAAAATTCTCTTGTGTGAAATGGACCCAGTGCAAAACCTGTGCGGAGCAAGAAAATATTCTGACATTTTACCTGTGCTAAGTGTTCTAGCCACTATAACTGTTCTGAGAGCAGAACTGAAACCTACTAGTTACGGTTTATTTCGGAGGACTGTGCTCTACACTGCAGTGTTGTGCACAGAGATGCCCTCTAAATGAAGGAAAGTACAGAGTTACGAAGTGCGTGGTGAGAGAAAAACCAGGAGTTTCTTTATTAGTGCTTTTGCTTTAATAAAAACATTTTATTTATTAGTCATTGCAGAAACAGGGTTTATCTCATTACTGAGTTCCAGCTGTATCTCCCTCAGATATACATCTTACTGAGCAGAAGATAGAGCTCAGTGTTAAAAAACAGGGGAGAAAAGCCGACTACTACAAGATAATTAGTGACATGCTCCAACTTCCTATGCTATGCTTACAACAAAGTTTTAGTATAATACTTCATTAAATACAAGGTAGCAAATGGTTCCAGCAGGAGCTTATTGCCATGAATTAGAGAGCGTATAAGCAGTTATAAAGTAAATAAAAGTAGAGCGTGATTGATTTTTTTTCCCCCCTTAAAATGGTAAAATACAGACTTTCTAATTTAGAAGTTATTTAAATAGGGTATTTTTGCAAAGAATTTGTTGTTAAAAATATCATAGAAAAAGATCAAAATAACCAGCTAAAACAATGGCCTTTTGAGTCCAAGCATCTTAACAGATGGTTTCTATTTGACTTCTATTGCTTCTTCAAGAAGAATTGCTTTAATGTCTGCTACAGTTTTATTATTATTATTATTATTTTGAGAACGTACCTACAGTATTTTAGACATATAATATAAGGGCAAAAACCATGCCAAAAATCTGACAGAAGCATTTCTAACGGGCTTAACTTCTGTTCTTTTTTTCAGCTGCTGATTCAGGTCACGTTTTCATTTACTTTCTGCTACTGTTGGACTTGATGAACGATTCTGTTCAACAGGAGGCTTTTTCACCACAGTTCAGTTTCTCATCAGTGCTTCCTGATGCTTTTCTTCATCAGCAGCACATTTGAAGAAAAAGCACTTAAAAATATTTTGTTTCCTTGGCTTTAAAAAAGTACAGCTATTTAGGACTTACAAGAAGGCATGCAGCAACCTTTATGGAAATTTGTTGGCATAGAGTTTGGTCCTGATCCCGGACAAGAAAACTCTCATGACTTTAAATTTTTTGTAAGCATAAAATCTAACTATGTAATATACTTATCTTGTGTTATTGCATAGAAAATGCATTCCAAAATGACTAAGTGATGTAAGTCAGTATCGGTACGTTGTATTCCAGGACAATATACCATTTCTTCTTCTCGAATAAATGTTATGCAAAAGCAAAGACAGACAGAAATATGGTAGATTGTGCTACATTCAAAAGACCAGTGAAAACGGTAGGTGGGGGGAAATTTAGCACACAGAGCACTCTTTGATTTCCCCTAGTTTGTTGTGAGATTAAGAGTGTAACGAGGGATTTCTAGTATCTCTGAGTGAGGTATATTCCAGGTATTTGCTGGAACAAACTGTGTATAAACGTCCTCAAGATGTATTTGATAGGGTGTTCTCTGCGTTCCTATGATTTCTGATATCTTTCAGATTCAGCAATAGGAAACATTATGGTGATTTGTTTATTCTCCTTAGCAGATTCCGTAGTCATAAGCCAAAGAGTTATGCCTATCCACATAGGCGGGCATTTTATTAACCTGTGACAGCTGTTAAGACTGGTTCTTCCAAATTACCTTCAATTTCAATTGCTTGTAGAAATGGTAGGTGCAATCTTTTTAGTAAATTTCTCTCTCAATTTAATAGCCACGAAACAAGCAGAAAAGACTGTAGACTATAATTTTAAAATAAACAATGAGTATAGTAGTTCCACAAAGAGCACAAAATTTACTACCAAAAAAAATATTCACCTGTTTCTATAATGATCTCACCTAATCTAATCTAACTGAAAGCAAATATAATGATCTCACCAAATGTCTGCCTCCAAAAACACCGTGGTTACTATTAGCGTTACCTTTTTTGGAAATACTAGACGATGCTCATGTGAAAGGATCCCAAACTGAATTCCATTGGCAACTATTACCCTGGTTTTCCCAACCTCAGGGTTATGCAATGAAGAACAGGGAATAAATGTGCTAACACAGTGCAAGCATATTTTCATGAGCCACCCTCTGGAGGGAAGTGAGGCATTTGCTGGAGAGATCAGGTTCTCAAGCTCTATAAGGGTAGTTATAAATCTTCTGCTCATCATCAGTCTTTTGTTTTCTTATGCATTTATGTTTTACTCTATGTCCTTCTAACCTTCTGTCTCTGTTCCCCCCCTGCTACAAGGTGGGGCCCTCAGCCATGGCTTACTAAGGCTGCAGAGCTGTTTCATCATTTCTCCTTTGCACTCCCTAGAAACTAGTCAGAGGAACCTCCCTGCTCTCCATTGCAGCATCCAGCACCGGAGTGATTAAAGCAAGCATTTAATACGGAATCTGATAATGCTATCTTTTAACCTGTTTGGTTAACCTTTAGCATGGGTAGAGATACACTCTCTGCCTACAACACGCATGGATACAATGTGGGCATGTGGTCAATAGCAAACAGAAATTGTGTATGGTCTGAGCGCTTACAGCTGTATGTGAAACTAAAATGCTGGAGCACATAGCAGTCAGAGAGGATTCACTTTTTTGTGGTAGAGGTATGTCTGAATTAGTTGAATAGGATCATGGCATTGAATGATAACACAGTAAGATCACAATCACTGTCCCTTACAAAGAGTACAGACAAGTACGACGGTATGGAGGAAAGAAATAGTACACAAAAAAAAACCAAACCCAAAACAAACAATCTTTGTGCTAAGGATAGGGTACTTAAAAGACAGAGATAAAAGCCCCGCAATGTGACATCAGAACATCAGTAATTTTCTGATTCAGCCGAAAGGCTGAAGGACTTGGATCTTTTTAGTCTGTAAAAAAGCCTACTGAGGGTGGAACTTATCAATGCTTATAAATACATAAAGGGTGGCTGTCAGGAGGATGGGGCCAGGCTCTTTTCAGTGGTGCCCAGTGACAGGACAAGAGGTAACGGGCGCAAACTTGAACATAGGAAGTTCCACCTAAACATGAGGAGGAACCTCTTTGCTTTGAGGGTGGCAGAGCACTGGAACAGGCTGCCTAGAGAGGTCGTGGAGTCTTTGTCTCTGGAGACATTCAAAACCTGCCTGGATGCGTTCCTGTGCAACCTGCTCTAGGTGAACCTACTTTGGCAGGGGGGGTGGACTAGATGATCTCCAGAGGTCCCTTCCAACCCCTACCATTCCGTGACTCTGTGCTTAGAGTCACTCAGCTTAGCATGAGACCTTAAAAATATCAGAGAGAGAATGCTCAACTTTAAGCATAAAAACAAAATAGCCAAAGGGTATCTTAAAAAACCCATGGAAATTCAACCCTATCAAGAAAAAACAAGAGAATGTATGTTCTGTAAGGGACAACGCAAAACTGAATTTATGGAAGCTATAAAGGCTAAAGGAATTTTAAAAGATTATTTAGATAAAAAAACCCCAAACCTAATGTAAGAATCAGGAAGCCAGAGAACTAAAATAGAAAATTAGATTGGTAGTAATAGCTAGAAATAAAATAGCAGGTAGAATGACCACTATGGAAAACTGCTGCTAGCCCCCTAGCTGTGAAGATTGTTCTGCTTCTATATGGCCATGCAGGTGGTAGAATTTTTCATTAGCTTCAGCAGCTGTGGGACCAAACACTGATTTTCACTATCCAAAAGCCTAGGCAATCCATGGGACAAAACTTAGGGAAGTAGTACTGAAGGAAAGAGAAAAAATTGTTTTACTAAACAAAATAAAAAAAAATATGTCTGAGATTGAGACTATGAACAAGATTATTTTTTATGCCCACACCACAGTTCCATTCTATGTACTTGGACATCTAGTAAGATTATCAGGATATCTCATGGCCTTGGAGCTATCTATTTATTTATTTACTTACTTAATTACAGTGGGTCAACTACAGTCAAATAGACAGTATATTTTATGTCAGTGACCAATTAATTACGGTTCTGTTCTGGAAGATCTTTCTCTATCCCTTCCCATGAGGGTATCATTCTTTTCATTCACTGTTACCACCTGGGAACTCATATTCTAATATTTCATTATATTTCACCACACTTACCTTAAATTAAAACCTTAGTTCTCGGTTTTACAACAGCAAGTTACTAGGTTGGGTTATAATATGCTCTTAGATCAGCCGCATTCATACGTCAATGTATAGATGAATTCTGGTGTCCTTTCAAAACCAGTTTATGTAGCAGAAATGTGGGTTTGGGCTTTTGCTTCCCACTCCACCCCCCCACCCCCCCTTATTTGTTTCAAATGAGTTCTTAAATCAGAAATGAAGTTATCTCAATTTCCCATACCAAAGTTGTTCTGCTTTATGCAGTGGTTTTGTTTTTTGTTTGGTGACAATAAATGCTGACGTTTTTAAACTTTTAGCGGTGTGAACTGGTTAGAAAGATTCAGGTTTCATATAATCAAGCACTATATAGAATGAGCAGTGAACATAATGTGTTTGTTCACAGTCTGAGGAAAGGCATACAAAGAAGTTTGCATTTTTCTGAGTACGAACTGAAGATTTCAGCTGTGGGGTGCCAGGAACAATATAGAGGTATGGCTTAATTGCACAGAAACGTATTTGTGTGAATTGCCATTTTTCCCCTTCAATCATAACAAGTTTTTGAATTTGTGCCATGAAAGTTAGAGTGAACTCAATGTCCAGTTTTGTTCTGGACATATATTTGAAGGTTGCGTTAGATCATGTTCAACAAAAACAAGGATACCAGGAACAATTTTAAATCCACTGAGATCATGAATATTTTTCCCCAGGCACACCCCCTTACAATACTTTCAGTAGGTTTTAGTAAGTGATTGTGAAAGACATCTGGACCGGACAGATACACACGCACAAACAAAAATACCATCCTACTATTTAGTCAAGAGGAAGAAATGGGATCTTTACCTTTGAGTGTACAGAGGAATTTGTAATAGATTGAGAGGGTCCATGTGTTAATGGACTGATAGAGGCACCAAAGACAACCTAGGTCATAGGCTTGAAATGCATCTACTGGGAGGTTACCAAGTGCAGAGTCCTGCCCTGGGTTCCTCTTGTTCACCCAGGAATTTGGGAACACTGCCCAAGCATATGGACAAACCCACGGGCCTGTCAGTAAAAAGGAGAGTCTGTACTGCATGTGGATACACCTGCACACAAACACAGCAGCTGCGTTCTCCTTCCTCAACTGATGAATATGTTGGATAATTAAAATTAATGAGGATGACTTGGGGTACCCAGGGAGGAAAAATCAGAGAAGTATCAGGCAAGAAATTGAAACAGAAGGCTGTAAGGAGGATGGAGAATTATCTTCTTTGGCAAATGGAAGATGGCTCTGTGAACAGTATGAGGAGTGAATGAGGGAACAGGAAGAAAATAAAGAAACAGTCATTCTAGTAAAAAAGAAAAATTGTAATAACGACTGAGGTAAGCAGACCTAATACTAGAAGATGTCAAATGGATGAAAGTCAAGTGAATGCACTGGAACAGCAGGATTTGCTCCAAAAGGGGATACATACAACAATAAAGACAGATGCTGGAAAGAATGCTTAGTGGCAAACGCATTCGTGCAGCAGTTGGGCTGCATGCAGGCAGCGCTAAATCCGTACAGAAAGGACTGGACAGTCCCTGAGTATTATACTTGAAAATTTGTGTTGAAGGACTAGGCCCTTTTGTGTCACTATAGGCACGGCACAGCACAAACAGGTCATTGATCATCTGTAACCCAAACAAGAGACACATCAGAGGGCAAGAAATACTAGTTCCCTTTGTCAATTCTGCCAGGATTATCCTAGTAATGATGACAATTTAGCATAGTTGAATTAGATTTCCTTTTGTGAAAAACAGAAGTTTCTTAAGGATTTCACATATACTGATTAGCATTTTCACAAAAGACTACAAGAACCCCATCTGTGATTTTTAACTATGAAAATGCTTTAGTTCAAAAATACTTTGCTTCCAATTTCTCATGAATAAACAGTTACCTTGATTACTGAGGTCATTTTCATCTGCCATGGTAGCCCTCTTCTGAGAGTAGCTGTCTTTGAGTCACGTAAGAACCAATGAAATTAAGGAGATAGAGGTTTAAAAACAAAAACCAAAATACAAACCCAAACTTTGTATTACATCTAGAAATGAAGTGAAAGCCAAACATTGCAGAAGTTTGCTTTCTGAGAAACTCTTGCTAATAGTCCCTGTAATCCTCTCAGCTGAGAGCTCTGGGACAGAGTCCCCAGTTACAATCCCACACACAGAAGGTAGGACAACACCATTAGCTTTTCTGATGAGTTTTTATGAGGTCAATTCTGCTGATTTTTGTTCCCCATATACTTACCTGCATACGAGCCCTGAACAAAAGTGACATGATGACTACTGGTAATGTAGCTGAGTAATAGGTACAAACATTGCTATTTTATCACCATCACATACTGTCTTGAAGTAGGAGTAGAGGACCCAGAAGATTGTTCTTAGCCTGTAAATAAGTTAAATACTTAAATAAAAAAATTTAACTCTGTAATGTTGGTCTATAAAAGGGGTTGTAACCCCTTTTGTTCAATTAGCATCAATGGCTAGAGTTTACACTCTTTATTTTCATTTATTGTGAGGTGGCAAAAAAACCATTAAAGATCAGTGCAGTATTGTGCCACAAAACATAAAACATGAGAAAAATAAGGATTTAGATTTTTTTGCTCTGACTACATATGCTTCCATAGAAGGATTGTTTGATAGCAAGTTGGTAATTAGAGAATTTGACAGTGCACAAAGAAATGAGAACTGAGGAAAGTTTTCACCAGTTTTAATTACAAATGAAGTAGTATCTTGCTTTCTCCCAGTAATTTCATTGATCAAAAGCAACTTGTGTGTTTGGCTTGTTTATCAGCTTGAAACTCCCACAGTGCTTCTAGAGTCTCACCAAGAGATACTGTTGACCAAAACTCAAGCCAAAAAAACATTTGTCCTTCCTGAAGCCAGCCTTTTTTCTGTGCAAGCCAAAAGTCAAGTCTAAGTTTTAGTGAGTTTATCCAAGTATAACAAAAATTCCTCATCATGAAACACTCAACCAACCCCAAGAGTAGACAATTACTTGGAACAACTCACTGACTGAGATGTTACAGATGTCATGGAAAAAAAAGCTCATATATTTTTTCTTGAACAGTCGTGGCGTAAAACACAGTCTTTACCAGCATCTTTGTCACTGACACTCTAGTTATCTCCTGTGATACTTTAGGACATTGCTATGCTAGGTCTTGAAAAGGATTATCTGGCAGCATTGCACCTATAGCTGTGAGGACATTGGTTTAACAGTGACTTAATAGGCAGAAAACCAGATCTTCTTCAGAGCTATTTATAGTCCGTCTGGATCAGCAAATTGTCCAGATTATAAGAACGAAATCCTTAATCATAATGTATTAGGGTGATTTCTACTTGGAATTTATATAGAATATGGACTCTGTATACTGCACTGTTGCTATCTCCAGTCATGTATCAAAAGCAAGATCCAGGGAAAGACTCACTAAGTATGCAGGGTCCGTAACCACCTTAATTATTCCTTTCATTGCTATTTACAGAAACTATGAATTTTTGAAGTTGTTCTGAGGATTTGGTGCTCATGTGGGTACTACAATTGCCCAGGGAAGTAAGCTTCTTCACACTTGATCAAGTAGAAGTGTTTTACTCAGCTAAATGAAATTATGTAAATATCTAATTAAAAATAAAATCATGCTATTTATTTAAATAGGAAATTGCAAAAACCCTAAAATAAATACCTTCAGTAACCTTCTGGAACAAGGGAAGTTCATCAGTCATTTAATTTGGCCAGGATTTCACTCATGGTATATGCCATGCAACTGCAGTTGTAAGTAGTTCTAAAAATGGCATCGTAAATTAACAGCAAAATGCGATAAATATCTGATGGCAATTCCGAAAGGCTGAGGATATCTCATGGTTAATAATTTAGGTAAAGTATGTGATTGGGGTAGTGAAGTTAGTCTACTTACAATGTACCACTGGTTTACAAGTGATGTCCATGTCTAACATTAAAGTGAATGTTAATGTTCGAAAACTGTACCTGAAACTACAATGTTATATTAAACCACTGGACTACTAATTGCAATGAACACAAAACCCTAATATTAAATGAGATACAGTGTGTGTGGAGAGGTACCAAAATTAATAGACTCTGTTGGGCTTAGCAGTTTTGGCTTGGCATCAGAATTGGTGGAGAATCCCAACAGGAGAAGAGGCAGCAGCAGCTCTAAAAGTGATCGTAGCAGAGACTGCAATGCAACCTGTCTTTGATGAATCTTGATGCAGTCAGCTTAATAAGCAGGAGGAAGTGACTCAGTTGGACATTAATGTGTTTAAATTTTAATTTTGTCATTGTAAGTGTACAACTGAGGTACATTACTTCTACCATGTGCAAAAAAGATGTCACAGTGCAATAATCGTGGAACCTACAGAATACCTTCAGAATCTACAACCTTCTGTTGGATCATGTTGTCAAGCTTACATAAACTCTATGAAAATGCACATGACTCTAATGAACTCTTCATTCCATACAGGTGAGAATTTCTTACCATACTAGAACAGTTGATTAGGCTTATATATAAGTAATTCACACATGGATTATAAAAGTACTTCAGACTTCAACAGGAATTGCCCTTGGAGTCTACCTGGAGGGTTGGAGCCTCAGAATGTGACAGAGAAATGCTGAGGTATCTGCTGTTTCTATTTTATTTTTTTTTTAAAGCTGGAAAACATCCCAAACTGGGTTTCCGTGCCCAAAACGGCAGCATCTCTCTTTGTTTACACTTTGACAGCTATGTCTTAAAAGGCAAATTATTTTAATAAATACTGCAGGTGTGACAGAAATTATGGCCAGACTGTACTGGTTTTTGGCTGGTATAGAGTTAATGTTCTTCATAGTAGCTTGTATGGCACTATGTTTTGGATTTGTGATGAAAACAGTGTTGATAACACACTGATTCTTTTCAGTTATTGCTGAACAGTGCTTATACAGTATCAAGGCCTTTTCTGCTCCTCACGCTGCCCTGCCAGCAAGTAGTCTGGGGGTGCACAAGAATTTTGGGGAAGACGCAGCCGACACAACTGAACCCAACTACCCAAAGGGATGTCCAATACTGTCTACTGGGTTTAAACCATCACACAGGCCTAGAAAAATGCAAGCACCTTAAGATATCCTTAAATATACAGGTTTTAGGGATATGCTAGTACAAGTCCCCTGATTAAGATTGCTATGTCTGCAAAACTGGTACCTTCATGTTTTGTCCTTCTTTAAAACACACTTTCAAAAAACTCAGCTGATTATAGGTGTTGTCCCACATCCCTGGAAGTCTACCTGTGATTCTTCCTTCAGACACTAAGATATCATTGACTAAGTGAGACCCTGATGAAAATTTCTCACTCAACCTTACTGATTTTTCTCTTTCAGATTCTGTATTTTTACACAGAGGCTTTCAGATTAGAAATTATTTCTCACCTTTTTGAAGTATCTTTGAAGTATGAAGAAGAAATTTTACAAGATTATTTGCAAGGAGGAAATACAAATTCAATTACTATGGTGTTTATAATAGGCAAGAACAGATCTCTGCACCCAGAAAAGCACAGGATTAGGAGAGTCATAATGCAGCATTGAATCCTGCTATCTGTTCAGCATGCCAAGTAATCTCATCCACAAACGGATTAAGAACCATCACTCATTTTAGTAGTCTATTTTCCCATCACTGTTCCTCTTGGAAAGTTGTTCTATAGCACCACTAATAGAAATATTAGCTTATAGGTACTGATGATTTATATCTATTTGCTTTTATGTCATTACCATTGTTGGCCTTAATAGCTGATGTATCTATAAGGCCTTCTCATTTGGAAGAATTCTGACAAGGCAATAAAGCCCATTTATTATTTTCTTGTAAAACACTTTCTATTCAATTTGTCAAAAAATCCCTCATCACCTATTTCACTTCACATCTATCTTCCTTACAGGTGGGATCTCACTCTGCATAGTAGAAAACCAACAGTATCTCATCACATTCCTATAATAATCTAATGACCTTTATGCCTTTTTTTTTTCCTGCTTCCAAAAGGCTAGCCTCCGCTTTAGAAAGGAAAACTTGTTTTATAGTTCATAAACAAGTAGCACGTGAGTCACATGCACACAAAAAAACAGGTTAGATTTTCACTCCGTGTTAAAGACCTTCCTCTGAGCTATACCTGGGGGAGGGCTTTGCAGGATTCTGCAGTGAAGATTATTCTGAGTTGGGGGCAGTAAATTAGTAAAATTCTGTTTCCATCTTTAACATAATAATTTCTAGTTCCATACTCTCACACTGTCTAGCCATCCTGCCTTGGCCCATGAATTCAACTTTAGCATCATTCTAGAAAGGTAAAATGATAATTTGTGGCATATGCCTCTATTGTCCTCCATTTCAATTCCGTCTTCACTGCTTAGTGACACCACTTTCATGCTCTTTTTGTTTACATGACTAAAGAAACTTTATTGTTGGATTCAAATTTCTGTGCAAGATCTTCCTGTTCTTTTTGGCTCCATACAAAGATGTGAATTCTGGGACTGTGGTACACATGAAACCACTGGATTTGTTCAGAAGCAAATAGCCTTGATAAAGGGTCGTGTGTAAATACTCATTTACGATTATATTTTCTGTATTTTATTAAGATGTTTAAAATGTTGTAGAGTTACTTTATTTACATAAAGAGGCATGGTGAAAAATTATGAATATTTTTCTAAAGGGCAAACACTTCCTTTAACGTAGGTGAAAGTTGAGAGATAAGGTCGCTCAGTCTACAGACAGTATCTTTGACTATTACTCTTCATTGTGCAAATATATAAAAGAGTCAAGGGTTCTGCTTCATGATGATCCAGAGTTGACAGTGAGCTGGGTGACTAAATCTGAACAAAATCCTGTCACTATCCTGAAAGGGACAGGAAAAAATACCAGCACTACTGAAGAAAATGTAGTTCAAATGTGGTAGGCAAATTCTCCCTCATGTTTTTTCCCTCCAACTAATGAAAGTCATCTTGTTACGTTAGTGCTCACTACTGAGGTCCTCTTAATAACAGCCAATGGCACTACATTAAAAAAGAAACATCTGCTGACATATTGACAGTTACAGGTCATTTTCACAGTGAGGATGAGACTACACAAAATCATCCAATGCTTATGCTAGGAGAAGGGTTGGGTGTGAAATTCAAACAAACTCATGAATAGTAGTTAAAGTGAAAGAAAGACCCTGTCCATGACCTTCAGTAATAGAAATATTAATTTTAACAGTGGTTTTTAAGCAGACAGTCAAGTATGTGGGAGTGTAAGGCAGCCACAAGACAGATCATGTAGAGGTGGTAATAGAAAGTGATGGTGTAGAGAGTGACAGAAATCTGAACCCTTAGGTTACCGTAACTTTGTTCTTGGAGAACTAACAGTCACACTACCTATGGCCATTTCACATCTCAATAAAACATGAAGTTATATTCACTGACCAATTCTCCTGGTACAGAAAAAAATATATTCTTTAACAGCTTACCACTTGTTATGGGTATTTTGGTGCTATTCCCTTACATCGAATAAGTGATTCATATATATAACTGTGAACAACTCGGGTATTGTACCTAGAGTATGAAAGTTGAATTTAGATTCAAATACGTTGTCGTGCACCCTTGGTGGCTTTTAAAATAATTTTGAAAATGTAATTTATTAGATATAGCAGTAATTTGACTAAATTTATTCAGGGATTTGTATTTACAAGTCTGGCAATTTTAATTAATTTGCCAGCATTTCCAAGGTCACATGCAGACATTTTGGATGAAAATTATTCCATTTTATTCAGTTACTTCATTCTTTCTACATAGTATTCTTCATCATAAAACCATAACTTTAAATGGTGTGGAACCAGCAAAATTGATCCCAAATAAATAATTTTCCCACCTTTTTCTTATATGTGCTGTTTATCCAAAGGCTCTTTTTCTGGTTTGTAAAATGATTTGTGTTCTGAAGCATGATATGATTGAAATATCTTTAGAATTCCCTCTAGAGATTTAACCTGGAGACAAAACCACCAGCAGGAAGTGAGTGCCTTCTGAGAAAATAAAAGCAGCAGACTTCCTGGTATTCTCTTGAACAATCTTCTTTTCAACATTGATAGCAATTTATATCAAGTAAGAATCACAATATTTGACTCAATATATCTTGCTTTTTTCCTTTTTTTTTTTTTTTTTAATGGAAACAGAGTGAGACAGGTAGCTGGTGATTTGCACCTCTTGCATACACTGCACTTCTGTATGGGGATAGGATTTTCCGGGAATATTGATGGGTGCCTTACACTGTCCAAGAAAGATACTTGCTTGGCCAATCATGAGGAAAAGGTAAGCATTCAAATAGCTGGGAATAGCTAGCAATGGGGATGATCTAATAGAGGAGTTCATCGTGGAAGCTCAGGCAGTTGTTTTCTAAACCAACACCCTTTTTCAGTTTGGACACAAGCAGTAGTGGATATCTTCTAAGACAACTGTGAGCATCTAAAGCTGTGTGGGCTAAAGTACAGCTCACAAGGTCTGTTGAAGCCAAGGTCAGCAAACGCTCCCAAAAAAACTAAATGAAATTTTGGTTTTCTGTCCCAATAGATTTACAAGGTTAGAAAGTCTTTTTGTATTGCTTTTTTTCCTTAGAAGCTAATGAGCTCTTCAAAGACAAAAATCTGTTTATTCCCATTGGCAACTAATAACCCCAATGAAATAGATATGTGTTTTCCATTGGGGTTTGTACCATTTGCTCTAGCATTTATATTACTGGCTTATACAAAGGAAAGAAATAGTAGCTTGAGCTCATAATACGTTGGGCAAAATATCAAGAAGATTAGGCCACATGGTAGAGCAAAGCCTGATGGAAAACATACATTTACTGCAGAGAAATAGTTATGCCAGAATCTAAGAAATTCTACTGCAAAACAGTGTCTGCCTTGTATTGTGGTCTCGTACTCCCTCTCCCTCTATAAGATTTCCTTAGCAGGAACCTGGGCCTTAGCAAAAAGGAACTGAATAGCAGATTACTTCAAAAAAGATTGAGAGACTTAGTGTAGGAAATAGAGAAGGGGAAATATGGTAACAAAGAAAATCTAGATCAATTTTTATTTGCAAAAATTTTTAGCCTTTTCTGTTCCATAAAGTGATGGCTGGCACAAATACTAAGCAAACTACAGATGTTGAAGGAGACCATCAAATGTACTTTGCAATGTTTATGATATTTATTATTATGACCTCATTTGAGATTGACTTTAATAGTAATTATGCTCTGCAGCTGCTAGTCCACTGACAGCCTCCTTCACTTCCATAGGGAATAGGGAAAATGCTCCCACTACACCATATCCATGGAAAACAAGCTACATGTTAGACAAATTGTTCCTTCACACATTGCAAGGCTGCAGACTTCCTCTGCCCTGCTCACCAAATAGTCCTAACCCAAAACACAGCTGCTCTCTGCGAGGCTGAGCAGCCCAACATCTACCAATTTCACCTTCGCCAGAACCGCACTGATGGCACCCCTTTTTTCACAGTCGTCAGCCCCGGGAGCACGCTGCAAGGGAGGCTGAGCTCATGGCGAGCATGGCTGTGCAGGACACAGCCTTTACTTTCAAGCTTTGCTAAGCCAGCGTCAACACCTGCCTGCAGCAGAGCTCTCCCTCACAAGCACTGCTTCACCCCCCACACCATCTTCCTCTTAAATACATATTGGCACACTGGGTAATATCCTACAGTTTCCTACTGATGCAGAAACACACTAGGCATGGTTAAGCCCATCCTAAAGCCTTAAGGATTTCAATATTTGCTTTGGATCTTGTTCAAAGCTTGCAGCTCTGATAGTAGCAGTTAATTATGGTTCTTCCCCCGACTTGCCTTCCATTTTTGTGGAACAAGATACAGACAGAAGTGCACTTTTCTGCCCTAAAACTAAGAAAGTAATTCTGCTTTTCAGACTGCACCAGGATGTAACTCTAAAAGTAGGGCTGCCTCCCTGCTGCAGTCTTTACCTCCTGAATTAATTCTCCAGTTGTAGAAAAGTCGTACTTCGTAGGTGGGATCATTTGCTGAATAGTTACTTTGGTGAAGTATTTACTAATCTTTGAAGACCCTACCACAAGTACGGTCCCTGTTGTAACATCTTTATCTTTTTTTCTTCATCTTTGGGTTCTTCTGACCGCAGTCTCAGCAAAACACAAGTGTCTCCCAGAATGGTTAAGATGCAGACAGCTACTGAAATTTTAACCTTTTAAGCACTGCACAGATATCATTACTCCTTGTCAGTTTCTGAGTTCTTCCAACTTCCTTCTGGCTCTTACCTTCACAGCAGCCTTTCCCCTCCTCCACATCATTGCCCTGCAGGACTGGTTTACCTCCCATGGCTTCTTTTAAGTAAGAAATCATTTTCCCCACCCAGTTCAAGTCCTGTCCCTGGTCCTGTTCTCACTCCTATGTCTTCCTCAGCTCCCTTGTTCTTATTATCATACTCAGCTGTAAGGGGATCAGAATAGGAAGGAAGACTTCTGTATGTATGGCACTGGAAAAGTGAGGCTGTGATAGTAAGAACAGTAAAGCCACTTGATATGTGTATTGAAAAGATTGTTATATGTACAGATATTTCTATGAAGTTGTGCAACAGGGTTGTGCTCTCTTTCATACTTGCCAAAAAAACAGACGTTTGTCATTCTTAGCAACCAAGCAGACCGTAAGAGTATGAAGAGATGTTAAAAAACAAAGAATGAAAGAAAAGCCCTGCTACAAAACAACTTCATGTTGTTTTTTTTTTCCATTTGAAAGTGAAAAAAACGCGTAAAACATGCTGCTATGAAACCAAAACAATACATGCGATGTTAATTTCAAGCATATATAAAATTTTTACAAGATATGTGTGTAACATGGAAATGATTAATGACAGTCATTGTGTAGCTTTATTGTTAAGACTTCCCAGACAAGCCAATCTAATTTTTCTGACATGAACAAAATAAATACCAGTATAGCATAATAGGTCCATTTGAGCATTTACTATATGCTAAACATTTTATTTCTGATTTACTTAAAATGAAATAGAATTATCACTTACAGTGCTAGATGGCATGCTAAACCACAAACAATTTCCCTTCTTAAAAACTCTTCGCTTATGCTTTTTGTAGAAAATTCATAGGATTAAATCCTGGTCTGTCAACCGATCTCTTTGTGCTGAATCACACCATGTCATATGTAAGAACAGGATTTGGCATATGCTCGGGGTAAAGAAACTGTAAACTCTTTAATTGCTTAGAGCTGCAACAGAGCACTGAACATGATGGGGAAATGTAGAGAGTATGCAGCTCCATAATAAGCCTCAAGATTTTCAAGCCCATGTAAGCAAGTAGGCATCTGTCAGCCTAAAATTCAAAAAGGGCTATCTTGCAACAGCAGTAAATGGCTTTATTTATGGGACCAGGCCCAAGTCCAGCCAAGGTAAAAGGAGTCTTTTAGTTTACTTGTTCTCTGTCTTCATGATCATTTTATTGCTTTGTACATTTTCAGTTGTACAAATATTGACAGATTAAGCTTCACCTTATCTGCAGAAGATGCAATCCTCCATGCTCTTTCAGAAGCATCACATTGAAGCTCTTTACACTTACATTGCATTTGGGTCTTCAGGTCCCGGAGTGCTGCCGAAGATCCCAAAGCTCCCAGCCCAGCCACCTTGCAGTCCCATTTCCCTTGCAAGTGGTGTAAACACAAGCCAAGTTAAAGCTACTACAAATCCTTGTGAAAGGTGACTTCAAGGACCTTCCCAGAAGAATGGCAAGCCTTACTTATCTGCCAGCTGTCTGTTGTAGGGTGCCACCACAAGAAGGAATTGGAGGATGCCGAGCCCCATCCCTGTGCTGGGGTAGGTGAGGAACGTGGCACATGGTCCTTCACATGTCATCCTCTGTCTTTGCGCCTTTCTCACCATGTTCTGTTGTCTTTCTGTGTATCAGCCTGTTTCAGAATGCTATATCATACTCCAATTATCTGCTCCTTTGTCAGCTTTTCAGAGACATCCAAAAATCCTGACCCGTATTACACCCAGTCTTAGCTGCTAAGAAGAGCTCTTACCCTCTTAGTGCTTTAGGTACAAAACCAGATCTGGGACTTTCCATGAGATGCATAGATTTGAAAACCAATTAGCGCTCACCGTGCTTATGGTTCTTTACTTCAGCTGGATGTGAGGAATAGCCTGTTGTCTAGCAGCACGAACATGCGTGAGGAGGCTATTACAAACAGCCCTCAGTCGATGCTCATGGAACACAAACTTTAAACAGACTGCAGCACGAGCCTGCCGCGGGGGAGACAGCACATGCAACTCTTCAGTGTCAATAGCTGTGGCTTGGACACACACGACATGGATCAGTAAATTCAAAACTTTTGGTGTACTTAAAATGGCGTGGGTCACTCATTCAGGAAAGAGAGAGACTTCCCACAATCCCTGGCAGGAAATCAATTAAATAAACCAGACAAAGAGGTGGCCATATTGTTTTTGAGTTGGATGGTACATACATATGTTTCCCTTTTGTGAAAGTCTGGCTAGAGAAATTATCTTCAAATTGAATTAAATGTGACAGTAGCTGCATTTTATTTTTAGATATGATGCTTTAGGTAAAGCCTGCACAATCTTGAACAAAAACCAGTCTAATCATGATTATCTTTTCCCTCTTTTTAAAATTCCTGAATTTTATTTTCCTAATAAATTCAACCCCTTGATAGGTCTTCAAATTTTTTTTTCCCAAATTGCAGGATTGATGTTCACCCAGCTGCACAGCAGCAATGAGATCAAGTGACACATGAAAAGCAAGAACACCCGAAAGTTACAGCTCATATTCTCAAATATTCAGTTACTCCTGAGGAAATGAAGTAAACCTGTTTCACAAATTTAAACATAATCTGAAAAGTGACAATGTGTTCAGTATACTCCAAAAATATTTGTGTTTATAGATCTAATAAACACCTTATATGAAAATATATTAATTTACTATGTTATGCCTGCAAAAGTTCACTTGTTCTTTATCAGTGATCTATTTGTCCCCTAAGGATTTTGTGGAGTTTTAGGTGTTTTTTTTTTTTAGTAAAAGTTTCCACAGTGTTGTCCAGGGGAACATACAGCATAGATACTTATTATGAATGCAACAAGTGAAACATCGTTACTGGAGCGTTTATAAGCTGGTTGCATTTCATAAAAGAGCCCCACAGAGTGGAAACAACTGAGAAGACAACGGGTAACTGGGAAGGAAGACAAGATTTCTCAACAAAGCAGCTCTCGTTCTGTGAATAGCCACATCTCATGAGGAAAGGATGTGAGCACATATTGTGGTTCCCCAGCTGTCAGGGAAGATGAGCACAGAAGCAGAACAAACCAATTCAGTCCAGACAGCCCAAGACAGAGCAATACCAAACCCAGTGGCAGCACAATTGCATTTTTTAAGTCAGATTTTTATGAGGCACAACACTGCTGATACTTGTAGGAAAACTAGTCTGAGGAGCAGCATTTACCAAGAGTTTATGAAGATTATTATGGACACAGCCCTGTTGGTGGTATTGCGCCGGTGTAGCAGACTTTCAGACCCTGCTAAACACAATTAATATGATATATTATGTGTAGTTAAGGATGCAGAGCAATGCTTGAATGCAGAGCAATGCATAACGCATATCAGGTACTTTTGATGTATCTGTGATGTATCTCAGTGACTTGGATCTGTGTAGTCCCCTCAGGCACAGACACTATTTTTGCTACCGATCTTCAAGAGATCTCTTTGCTTTGCTAGAGGCATTAGTCCTAACCTGCTATAACTGTTACTTAAGAGGTTCTTGTACAAATTGGCAGGTTTCCATTGCCCCTTCTCTTCATTTTTGCAGGATGCTGGGATGGTAGGACGTGCAGAATCACACTATTGTAGAGGTTAAAAGATTATCTAGTCCAACCCCCCTGCCAAAGCAGGTTCACCTAGAGCAGGCTGGACAGGAACCCATCCAGGCGGGTTTTGAATATCTCCAGTTTTGAACCTGGAGAAACCCAGGGAAACCCACTAACAGGCTATTACTGTTGTTTTCCGCTGTAAGATATATAGTATCTTTTTCTGTATGGGAAAGACCTTCAGATACTGTACCATATTGATTATTCTGTTTGGCCTTTTTCATTTCTTTGTACTTCTGTAATTCTTCATTTCCTTTGACATCAGTTTTAAATACTACAGACTCACTGCATCCAGTTTTCAGTTAAATATGACAGCTGTACATGGTGGATAGTGCAAAGTATGAATGACTCCACATGATTTTTCTAAAGGTACTTTGTTACTCTGAGATATTTTTCTTGTCGGATGGGGATGAATGATTTTATACCTAACCCCAGACTTCAGTAGCTGAAGTCACTGTCATTGGGCAGTGCATTATATATTGCTGCTATGATAGACATACCACATCTTGAAAAATAGAGTGTGAAATCATCTCTTATCTTTGGAAAATGAGATTTATGGGCTTTTGGGGAAGCTCTAGGGACTGTAGGTTTACTGTGGGTGTGGACTGTAGGTTTGCTCTGGGTATGGCTCCCACCTACCGCCAGTCAATGTACCAGTTTTTGTCTGCTTAGCTTTGGGGCTTGTCAGTTTTTCTCAGACTGCGAAATCAGATCATTTTGCTTGATTTTCCCTTCATTTATGGCATATGCAGGAAACTATGACAGTTTCTTCTAAATATTTTGCCAAATATGATTTATGGATGTTCTACAAATCTCTCTATTCCTGTTTTTGACCAGTCTATTTCAGCCTTACCAAGGCCCAGGCCAGGCCAAAATTACAGTCTGTAACTGAATTGCAGCTGAGGAATCAGATTCTTCCATAATTTTACTTCTCTTCTATATTTTTACACACATCATCTTCCTTTCCCGTAGAAGGCAGTGTTAGTACATAAGGTAAATACCTACCCATATCTTCCTGTTGCCCCAGAGAACTACTAAACACGATAAATGTTTTAGTACAAAACAGTTTAAAAAATAAAGCCACTGTCTGAAAAATCTTAGTTTGTACTGATACCCATTTATTTTAAGTATAGAATGAGGTACCCTTCAGCAATCTGATTTTGCAGATTTGCATGCTCCAGTATTTTTGGTTCCAGTGGCCTCGCATCTAGATACGAGAAGCCTCCACAGCAAGTCATATTATCCTCCAAAGTAAAGAGTTTTTATAAAATCTCTGAGTATAGAGCATATTTTCTAAGAACATATATGCATTATATGCAACTCAATCTTAATTTAAAACATTTAATTTTAGCAAAGTAGCGTGTATGGTAAGTTTGTTCTCAATAGAGTCAGCAGATTAACTCCTGGCTCAGAGGCTGGTACAACCGGCAGAACTTTGGTTACTTTGATCAGGGATTGATACACAGGACACCAGGCATGCTGGCAACAGGTGGGGAAAGCCTGACCCAAAGGAGAAGAAGGATTCTGGGACAGGAGTTAGCAGGACTCATTGAAAGGGCTTTAAACTAGGTTTGAAGGGGAACGGGGATGTAACCAGAGTTACTAAAGTGGTGTCTGGGAGCAGTATGCCAGTGCTGGTGGGTAGAAGCACAAGCCAGATCTTGCAGCCTGTTGTTGCAGTG
>VYZM01010757.1:15313-50391 GCA_013398915.1 Dromas ardeola | reverse complement strand
TTTTTTTTTTTTCAGAAATACTGCTTCGGCCTTTCTAGGGAAATTGTGCAGTCTCCTGTCCAGGCAGTATGGGTTGCATTTCATCAGCCCAAATATAAGATTTTGCATTTGATGGCCTTAAATCACATGTTTATGTGCACTTCACCTACCAATGGATCCAGGTGTGGTGCTTCCTCTCAGAGCTTGAGTTCGGGCAGATAAAATCACATCAGAGTAGGCATCAATCAGAATGATTTTGTGTGAAGCAGAATAATGAGATGGAGAGGCTGTTCCATGGGCATTACTAGGGGAGCTGTGAGCTCTGGCACATGGACCAGACCTGGCTCCTAGACACAGTCACCAAGAGATCATCAAAGCAAACATTGGATTGGATACTGAGTTCAGAGACCACTACGTTGGAGGGTAGCAGCGATTTAAAAAAATTCCTTTTCTGCAGAATTTTATTCCACTTCTTCATTTCTGGAAGGCCATTGGCTCACTGCATCCCCACATGGGGAAGGGGTAGAAGATTTGCATGGTTATGTTTTGAGGAGAGATCGATGTCACATTATGCAAAGAAAAGGGGAAAAGAGATGGAAGTCAGCTGCTGAGTGTCACAGGAGGGAAAAGCTCTATCCTATCCTCACCATGGTGGTTTCTCCAACTCAATGGTGGCAGCAGAAGTGAGCTGTCCCATAGGAAGTTTCTTGTGCTGCTGCTGCCACGTTTGCCTTGCAGCCCCTCTCGGGAGATAAAGCACCACATCTTGCCCTCATGTTTCAGCAGGACACTTAGTGCAGTAATCTAAATTCACACTAACAAGGCTAAAAGAGGAAAGGCAGCTTGAGACAAGCAAGGGCATAAAAATCCCTGTGCCTCAGAGAGCTGCAGGCAGACAAGTCTGAGCAACACCAGACCTTCATATTCTCGGGAAAGAATTTACTCTCACCAAACCATTTCCTTGTCACTCCTTTCCCCCCACCCCAGAAACACATTTGCGGCATGATACATTGAAATCGATGCCATGTTGGTACACATCACTCATTGCCCTGCTCCGACTCAGAAGACTGTCATTTCTGGGCCATAAATATTTCTAGTGAAGAGATAATGCTCTGGGTTTCTTCCCTTTTCAGCCAGTGAGGTCACTAAGTGCTACCCTATTTATAATCAATATTTCATCTGCCAACCCTTCTGTTTACTGACCTTGAAACTATTTCACATGAATTCATCAGGAAGGCGTGTCCTTTGCTCCTTTGGCATTTACTTACTGTTAATGGGGTAAATGTGTGATAAGTATTTTTAAAGAATACATCTCCTTTCATACATTCCTGGATAATAATTTTATTACAGGGCTCCCTCTTTCATCTGTGTTATCTGTTTTCCATGGACAGAGGCCCTTCATCAAACCAGATAATTTTATTTGCTGAGAGACACTTTTGTGCAAACCCTGATGCCTAATTTATGAGATAAGCTGGACTGACAACAAAATGACCTTCTCCCTCTATCTGGTTATTAAATTGTTTGTGATCTAATAAAATGCTGGTAATACACTCCCTTTCAGCAGGGCTTTAATTTCCTACCTGACATTTAGATTAAAAAGAGTATGGATTCAGGGAACAAATTTGTCACGGTCTGAAACAGACTTGAGCTCAAAAGCTGAGCTCTGCTACCCCCCGAACACCTCAGAGGGAAGAGCGTTTTGCAGCCCATACATTTATTTGACTCTGAGAAGGCAACAGCTGCTGGTGTAGAGTCAGCAAGGCAGGATTTCCCTCCTCCTTCACCAGAGAGTTATCCACACTTGGTTATCTGCTCGTTGTCTAATGTAAAGATGCGTGTAGACACATGCCATACAGAGATCCGCCCTTGTCCTTGCCGTCATCTTGACCACAGCTACTCATGAGACCGCATAAAAGCAAGTCATATTTCTTTCTGTCCTCCCCACTAAAAGAAAATATTGCCAAATAATTCTGGAGTGGGGCTTCGTTCATCAGTCAGAGGCACTGACGCTCTTCTGTTGTTCTCTGGGCATTCTCAGAGAGAGCATCATCACATCATCCAGTCTCTTGGGTTGTCTCAATACAGTCACACAGGCAGATGTTCCAGCCCATTCTCAAAGCCAGATTCAACTACCTTCCTTGCTCACTGCTCTCCAGACAAACATGGGCTCAGGCAGGGAATTAGCCTATGGTTATCTCAGAGCAATACACGTTTTCATGCAATAAGAGAAAAATGAGACATGTCTTCACACCACAGTGATTTTCTGTATAATACCAAGTCCTGCAATATTTCAGTAAATGCAAAAACGTGTTCACTGCTCTTCCCAATGTTCTGAATAAGCATTCTTTGTAGAAGATCCAGATTTTCCTACAGAATGAATGTACAGAATGAACATAATCAATTTTAAGGACAGTATTGTCATGAAATATTATTTGTAGCAAGCAGAGCTCTCCACCAGGAAACACTGTACCCTGAATCTATAATGTAGACTGAATCAGAAGATGTAAGACATTCTAATAGTCTTAGCTTCTTAAGAAAGACTGAAAATACACCCTTTTGGTAAATGAAGAGGAAAATTGAGTGGGAAAAACTGAGAGGGAAGAAGCCTCACAAACACAAAAATACCATAATGTATCTCAATAACTGTGGAAACTTACCTCAGTGAAAGCTTAAATTTCTCTGACTTCCTCAGTCTTCATTCAACCACCTATTTTATGTCATGCAATTTGGTATGCAGTGCTTTCTGACAAAAAAAAAAAAAAAAGGAAAAAAAAGTTTAGGAGCATGTAACAAAGATACTGTATAGGAGAAAAGGAAAACAAAAGGGCAGCTGAATCTTATTTTAGAAAGTTTATAAAGTCCTAGTTACCGTGGGAACACATAATGGCATAATTCAGCCAAGAGCTGTTTGAGTTTCACTTCTGATCATAAGATTCTTCCATTGGGAGATCAGGGAAGGAGAAGGAAAACCTTTCTAAGGTATATCTTTTATAAAGCTTTGATAAGGGATCTTCTCCCTTCTAAGATTCTGGGTCCCTTTTTCAGGTCTGTTTTGAATGGTTGCTGTACCTCTGTATTCCAGTTTTGTTTTGCATCAGGCCTGCTTTCACTCCCTGTTGCTGACAGAATATCGAATTTATCCAATCTTATATATTTATCTGCTAGGTTATCTTATAACATTTTGTCCCCTGCCCTACTTTGTGTGTGTGTGAATTTGATTCTTTCAAAAGCAAAAAAAAATAAAATTGAAAGTTCTGTGTATCGCAGAAAGCAGAAGGATTGTTTTTTATCTTGAAAGGAGAAGCAACACTGTTCAGATCTAATTTCCAAGTGTAAATCCAGAATTACAAGAAGAATGAAAATAGGGAGGAATGATATGTGATAGAGATATGGATATATTGATGATAAAATGTTAAAAGGGTCTCAGAAAGGCCTTATGTCTGGTAGGCATGACGGACAGGAATCCTTCGGGTTACTCATTTCTTTCACGGCCACTCAGATGCACCCTGCATCTGTGACCCTACAGCACAGAAGAACCTTGATGAAGCAAACACTGCATATTCTCTTTTCCATAGACACCCAAAAGGACAGTTATTTTATAAACACCACACATTAGCAGAGCTAGTATTAGATTTATGAGTTGCATCTACACTTGTAAATAAAATGGTCTTGGAGCCATTCTCTGGTCCCATGACTGGGACCTGATTACAAAGGTACAGTCGTGTTCAAAGTTCTAAGAAACATTTGCCTTATTCAAAACTCTTCACTGGTGGGAGCAGATCTGGCCAGTGCCAGCCTCTGGGCTCTTCTCAGAAATTCTTGGAGATTGTCCTAGTCAGCTGGAGTTCCTGGCACAGTTTGGGTTCACAACAGGGTTCACAGTGACTTGGGGTCTGAGCAGTTGTCTGGCTCTGTCTGCTTTATCACTATACTCCAGTTGTGCTAATTGATCATGGTACGAATCCTTCTGGTGGACAGCCAGAGACAATCTTCTTGATTTCTATGCAATTTCCAAAGCTACTAAAAGAGTTATGGACAAAAACTTCTCAGAAACTGCAGATTAAGCTGCCTCACAGTGAAAAGGTTGTATTCACTTACCTTCATTTGTTTCCAGCATATATTTTCTTTTTGCATCCCTCACCTAACTTCTGAAATTTTAAAGCCAAGGCAGGTGAGGTATGTAAAGTGACCATGTAACTCACACAACAGTCTTACGAAGTTTTGATTCATCTTCCAAAAGACATTGCTTTCAATTTTCTGTGAAACCTGAGGCATTGCATGTAACCTATAAGAAGTTATGGGAGGAAACATGGAGATTTCTCTTGCACTTTGCATAGGCGGGAGCTGAAGATAAGTCAAACAATCACAATAGTGTGAAATTGAGTGGATGAAATAGGAGATACCTGTTCCTTCTGTCATTCACCCTTTGCTTTTGACCCATTGACCCTTTGCACCCTGGGTGCCCACATGACACCCAGGAAGCATGTGATGAAGCTTAGAGCAGAGCTTCCCCAGGTCAACCCTGTCTGAGCTGGTACCAGAATGGGAACCCGTGGATGGGCCATACTAGATCCTTTGAGTACCATCCCAAAGCAGTCTTTAGAGCTGCTTTAAGGGCCAAGCAAGCAGTTTTCTCCAGCAGAAATAACTGGAAAGTGTTTTCTCCAGCTTTAATAACTCAGAGAGAGTTATCAAAGAGCAAGTAAAATGCCTGTATGCATCTAGTTACTTTTTTCATTGGGAAAAAAGTCTGAAAGTTATAGAAAGAACAGAGAACGAGCAACATGGATAGGAAGCAGGATACTCCAGAGCTGCATGGGAGGACAGTGAGATAATTTAACTCAGTTCTGTGTTTATCCATACAGCCACTTGGTCTGATGACCTTCACTTGGCCCGACATTGCATAGTTTGCATGTACACGTATGTTTTGAGCAAGGTTAAGGTCACCACCACACTTCATGGTATGGCCTCATGCATCCCCATCCCAAGAAAGGTGAAAAGAGTTGCTTTGTAGAAAAGTCAGATGTTGAAACTTGTGTGAGGTCCTAGGACCCTTGCAATCTTCAAGATGTCTTCACCGGTTAGTTCCTCACATTAATTAGTTGATCAGGTAGTCTCAGCTCCCCTGTACCGTGTAATTGTCCAGATAACACAACACCCATTACCCTACTCTATGAAACATGACATTCACCATAGTATTATGAGTGCAGCTCATTATTATAGCGGGTCCAGCGGAACTGACATAGCTTTTGACAACGTCAGAGACTTCTGAACAAATTTTCTTTTGCTAAAATACGGAAGTTCAGGCACATTTTAGACAGTCATCTGACAACTGTCAGATGCAGAAGTAGAAGACCGGTCTCCTGACTTGTGCTCAAAAACAAACTTTATGCCACCACTCAAGGTATCAGTACAGAAATACATAAATTTGCATGGTACACGAGCATCCTGACTGGCAGAAATAGACAGATGAATGAAGGGGTAATACCTGCATCTAGAAAGGCAATGGGGAAAAACAGCTGATGAAAGAAGCCTTGATTAATTCCTTGAAGGCTGCTTTATGCCTTTAATTTGGTCTTTTGGCAGAGCTCTTAATCTCAATGACAGTGGAGGATAAACGGCACTGCAGGTGGAGAGCCCTGGAGCCATGCAGGTGCTGATGTGCTGATGCTGTATCTTTTATCCAGAAAAGGGGCTAAGATATGCATTTCGGGTGAAGACAACACTTAACACCTCCTGCTTTTTTACAACTTCTCTCTGAGTGCAGCTCTGCTACCTGTGTCAGGGAACGTGTGAAGCAAAGGAAGACAAGACTTTAAATAATTCATGCAAGATTTCTTAGGAAGCCTGCACTCGCATATAGCAAGGTGTCCCAATAAGACCCACTCAGATCTTCAGAGTGCTAGAAAGGTTCAAGGACTCTTCATGATGATGAAGGAAGCATTGCAAGTATAAGCATGACTTTATGCATTTTTACTGCGGCTTCACTTAAGTGCGAAGTGACATTGTATTATGCCATTTATCCAGGTCTTATCAGCATTGGGTCAGTTGAGGGAGTGAGCACAAGAATGATGGAAATATGAAAAGTGTGTGTAAGGCTCATATAATGCTGACATACTCTCACCTGCTTTGATAATATAATAAAAATCAGAGATCAAGGAAACTTAATAGATGGTACAGTAGATGTCTGTGGCTTTATTGCCTGTAGGATATTGTATCCATTCTTGCTTAAAGGCATCAAGCAATGGGCAGGTTTCTCCCCTTTTCCATGGTCAATTATTCCATGTAAGAATAATGAGCGTCCTCACTGTTAGGGCATTTACTGTACGATTCATCTCACTGAAGTTTGGATGCTTGTAACATAAAATCCACTGCTGAGCTTGTCACCCTTGACTTCTTCTATAGTAAATGGACAAAAATAGGTGTTTTAAGGGCTCCATTCATCTGCCCTATGACCTATGTTAGATCTCAGGAAGACATGCCTCTCATGCTTAGCTCTAGGGATTATATTAATTATCGTTCCGCTGACTGTCAGGCGAGCTTAGGTTAATGGGCATGTCAATGTTTAATGATTTGAAAAATATTTTTTTCTAACTAAAGATGTCCTTTATTCCTTTCATCATATTATTATGACCTCAAATCCATATCATACAGCAAAGAACATGGAATTTTGAGGAACAGATGGAAAGGAGGGGTCACCTTCTTCCTTAGGGCAAGAGCCACATCCTAGGAACATCTGGCTGTATTCCACCTTACAAATCTCCAGTTATTGAAAATTAAAGTTCAAAAGCAATGTCCCCAGTCTCTCCCGCTCCCTTCCTTAGGCACCTTGTTATTTATGTAAGTTTTGATCTTTTAAAATATTTAAATGTGTTGAGTTTAGCTTGTTACAGTGTTTTGGGGAGGGTGACTTATGGCTTGTGGCATTTGGGGGCGCATACAGTGAATTTTCTGGGATCCGACATCCATGGCATGCTTTCCTTTGAGTGAAGGAGATTGAACTCAATAAACAGCATAGTCCTGTCCACTACTAAGGTCTGAATAAATTCCAAGTACCATTCCAGCCCCTAAATGTGTAGATTTTACCCCAGGCAGCTCCCAACTAAGATTCTCCACACCAATTATCCCACTTGTTCCACTAGTGGTGACAGCATTTTATTGCACACTTCTTATCCTCAGCTGCTAAGCTCTCACTGGAAAACATCTCTCCACCCTTCTTCAAGGCAAGATATACTGCCCTACCAAACCAAGCGCAGATACCTTTGAAGTCACCCCATTCAGTGGCCTTTTTGAATTCAATGAGGAAAACAGCACTTATTTCCATAGGAAATTTATTCTGATGTCAGAGTGCACAGGGAATTTATTCTTTTGTCAGTTTTATTCCTTTCAGCCATTAAA
This sequence comes from Dromas ardeola, assembly GCA_013398915.1. NCBI lineage: Eukaryota > Metazoa > Chordata > Aves > Charadriiformes > Dromadidae > Dromas > Dromas ardeola. The sequence continues at coordinate 43,014 of VYZM01010757.1, read as the reverse complement.
GTGTAAGTGGTTTTCACAGCGTTATGGCATGTTTGGCAGTTTGGTGTACTATAAAATATCATTTCTTTACACTCTAACTCCTTAAACAATTCAAATTTATTTGTGTGTGTGCTTGTGTGTGTGTGTGCATTTTTCCAGTTGTGGCTACACATACACAAAGCCTTTTCTTTCCTGACTTAATCAGCTCGTCCCCAAGCACTGATTTCCTCTGTGTTCTCTTTTGTGATTTAGCTTGTAGAGTTTGGGATTTTTTTAGTTTAAAATTAATGTAATGCTGCTTAAAAGACATCAGATTGATGGCCCTGAAGGGAGAATGCTCCTGTTTATCCACAGCAAAGGTACGCTGCCAGAAGCTGCATCCTGTTGTAATCTGGAAGGAACAACTGCAGAGCAGGTGGAGATGCTCAGTTTTAAGATCTGTTACCATTCAGCCATTCAGCCCACTAAAGCTACTGACAAGATGATTCATTCCTAAGACTCTTAAGTATTGCTAATTAATGATAATGATTATGATTTAGCTTCCAGTGACTGAGGAACTAGAGTTTCGTTTTCCTCAGCCTCGTTTCTTTCTCACTCTTTTATGCTTTGGAATATCTTTCATGTGTTCTGCAGCCATGGAAATGAAAGTTTGGCCTCCTCGCCCCTATCCCTTGGAGCACAGCAGTTAGTTACAGTTGCTCAGTGGTTGTGGATATCCTACACTTCCCATCAGTGAGAGTTCTTTGCCCCTGGCAGGATGAGACCCTCACATGAGGCAAAATGAATTATGTTAGAAAATACTAGTATTTCATGGACCAATGGTCGAGCTAGGTGTCATACTTTCTCCAATAAAAGACAGAAATGGCTATTTTGATAAACCATATAGTAAACAGCCAAATAACAGAGTAATTCTTCCTCCCACCTTCTGGCAGGTGACTTCTGTATGCACAAGCCATGCGGAGATTTCAATGTTTAGCAGCCAGTCACAGATTTATCCGTTCTGAGTCTGTTCATTCCCTTGCAAGGGTTTTTTTATACTTTACTGTATTTTGTGGGAAAGAGATGCATGTATCACTTGAGTGCTGCCTGAGAAATTACTTCTCTTTGCTTGGTCTGATTGTTTCACTGGACAAACCTTAATTCTTGCAATGAGCAAGGCAGTGAATAATTATTTTCTGATCATTCTCTTTCCATCATTCATAAGTTTATAAACCCCTGTTACATCCTCTGTTAATCATGTACTTTCCAGTCATCTCTTTTCAAGTAGGAAAAAACAAGAGTCTGAGCTCATTCCTACTTTTCCATAGAAAAAATATAAGCTAAGGAGATTCATCTGGGACAGATTTTCTGTGACAGAACCATCTCCAGACATCATAAGTAGATCTGATGTTGTTTGGCAGCGTGCACTCTATGTGCAATGACAGTTGTGACGGTGCTACCTGACGTTCTGAAAAAGGAGGAATAAAAAAGTTCTGTGGAGCACACGGGGGACAGATCCTTCCCTGGCATCACCCAGTTGAGCCTCTATGTAAATCCCCATCAGCCACAGGTAGAGCTGATGAGACATAAAGGAGATTCATTAAGCCTTACAAAGTGAGAGATGTGATTATGTTTTTATGCTACTAGTGGTGCTAGAGTAACACACTCCAAAACGGGCACTGCTGCATCAGAAGTCTGTGTGCTTAAAGTGCTCCCATCACTGCTAGGAGACACCAGGTAGAAACAAAAAACAGTACCACCAAATTCAAATTTCTCTGTGTTATGATATTTCAGACACTCCGTTGTTATTTTTTTTTCTAAATGCAGGAAGGCACATTCAAATTGCAATTATTATTGGTTTTGGAAGGGGGCCTTTTTTATAGTTGAAATCATCTTATCTTAGATGTTGAATCAAAACTTGAAATCTAGCTCTGCTTTTCTGTTATAAAGCTCGCTAACTAGGATCTTAATGTTGCCATTTCTAAAATCAAAGGTAAGCATTCACAGACTTAACAGGATGGATGTACTTATAGTGCAGATGATCAGAGTGAATCCATATTTATTACTAATGATCAATCTGGTACAGGATAACGGCCTATTAGCTACATGAGCAAAGTAGCTCTCTTCATTATATGGCAGTGATTCAGTAGAGAAGCATCTGGGTTCAAATCCTGACGAAGATGCAAATCTGAGATCAAACGTGCCTGAAAGCGATTGTTGCTGCCTGAAAAATTGCAGGTCGGATGGGATATTTCTTGAAAACAGTCTCACAAATTTAAAGCAGTAGGAAATTAGTCTTCTCTCTTGTGAAATGAATGACTTCACATGACCTTTCCCTTCTGGCTGAAATGTCAATCCAAGGCTCTGAGATGAGAGAACACATACTCAAGGTCTATAAAGAAGGGGGGGGAAAGTCATATATGAGATATCCCAGTATATTAAAAACCTAGAAGGAAATATTTGCAATATCCTGTAGAGAATATCAGAACATAAGATCAGTATGTGTAACCCAAGCTGCAAAGCCACATGCAGAAGGCTGGCACAGTATCATCTTGCAGATAATACTCCTTTATATCCCAGGGCTAGAGAACAAATGAAAGGCATGCAGAGATGGAGACCATGCTTTTAAATGTTTGCCACTTTGAACTCTTAATTCATGCTATTATGACTTCAAAACCACCTGCTACCCAAAAGAGAACATGGAACAATACCATGCACAGAGGATTTGTTTATTTCCTTGCTTTTTTAACCATGATGATTTTTGATTTGAGTTTGAAAAGAATTTAAAAGAGGGACCAAATTCTGTCTGCATTAATCAATCCCAGAGAGGACCTTGTGCTTCTATATCCCTATATCTCTCTCGTCCAGAGAATGACCTGATCCCTCCAATTTAGTATAATGATGCACACCTCCTTAGTGATTTATTTGCAACCCACAATATGGATTGCAATATGGAAGTGCTTATGGATAGATAAAAAAATGAGATTGAAAGGGACTTTCTCACTGAAGCTCTAACTTGGCCAGCAATCATACCACATACTCAAAAGGAGTTGCTTTGTTCATAAATTGTAAAAGAGGCTGTGATTGAGCGTGTCATACCCACATTGGCCAGGAAAGGATCAGAGAGCTGTGCCTGTGTCCACTGTACCTCCATAAGCACATTTCCTTACCACAGTGAAGACCTCCTTCACCCTTCAACCAGGATGTAAATTCTCCCTGTATCCTCTGTCTGGCTCGTGCCTTAGTGTAGTCCCATGTTCCCTTTCCTGCAGTCTGGGTCAGGTGGATGAGAATGGCTTCAACACTTTAAAGCCCAGTCTAGCAGTAAATATCTTGCATCTTGTTCCTTTTTTTGGCAGCCTGTGTGCTCTTAAGGCTCTCCAGCAGCTCTGAGGGTAGAAAGCAAAGGGCTGCAGGGTTCAGCTCACCAAAATTTGACCTTGAGCCAACTGGGTTTTGTCCCAGAGTAGAGAAATGAAAGGCTATTGTGTGTAAAAGCCTTGGTGAATGAAATTAAGCCTGGAGAGGTCTGTTGCTTTCATTACTACCAGTGCAGATGTTGTTGAGACATCGTGTTACCGTGCTGGCTGTTGGAAGATTTTCTGAGGATGGCTCTCAGCCTTCAGAGAGTGACAGCTAAGTAAAATCCTCAGGGCTTTAGTGTCAAACAGGGAACAATGCAATGGCCTGTTGTGAACACTGGAAGAAAAAGGTCTCATGGTCCTGAAAACATGTGATCTTTTCACTAAGTTTTGCAAAGGAAGACTGTATGTCATCATTTGCCTAGAAGCTCAAGAAGGACAGGGAACTGCTGGAGAGGGTGCAGCATAGGGCTACCAAGATGATGAGGGGACTGGAACATCTCTCTTATGAGGAAAGGCTGAGGGAATTGGGTCTGTTTAGTCTGGAAAAGAGACGGCTGAGGGGGGACCTAATTAATGTGTACAAATACTTAAAGGGTGGGTGTCAGGAGGATGGGGCCAGGCTCTTTTCAATGGTGCCCGGCAATAGGACAAGAGGGAATGGGCACAAACTTGAGCATAGGAAGTTCCATCTCAACATGAGGAGGAACTTCTTTACTTTGAGGGTGGCAGAGCCCTGGCACAGGCTGCCCAGAGAGGTGGTGGAGTCTCCATCTCTGGAGACATTCCAAACCCGCCTGGACGTGTTCCTGTGCAACCTGCTCTAAGGTGACCCTGCTCTGGCAGGGGGGTTGGACTAGATGATCTCCAGAGGTCCCTTCCAACCCTATGATTCTATAATTCTATGATTCTAGCAGGATCTGTAAAATCTTTCTCCTAGCCCAACCCAGGCTGCTATCTGAAACGTGATGTTTCCCAACCTCCTGGTATAGCCTTCATCTCAAGAATCCGAAATTCCTCTTGTTCATTAGCCTGCAAATGGGCAAATGGCCCACTTGGTGAAACACTCTGCAGATGTGGGGAAAATTTAGCCAACAGATCGTCACGGTAATGATTTCCCCTCATCACAGAAACAAAGGCACAATTAAGGGATGGGAAACATGCGAATTATTTGCTGATGATGAAAGGAAGAAAATTGGATTCATGTTGTCCAACTTTGAATATGGGAAAATGATGTCGCCTTCCTTTCCCTGGGCCACAAAACTTGGCTGTTGTCATTAGTCTTTTCATTCCTTCTATTGTTCTCTCAAGAAGCTGCAAATTGTCTATTTTCATCAGTTACTGCAATTAACCACAGCAGAGCCGCTACACTCACGGTAACAAAGAACTGGAACTGTACAAATTCATTCAGCTTTCTTGAGGGGTGCAGAATGGCACTGAAGTTTAGGAAAATTTCCTCTGGAGTTACCAACTGGTGAGACAACGTAGTGGAGGCCTCCTCCAGAGAAAGCCAAATAAAAGGCCGAAAAAAAAGGAAAACTTTTCTCTGGGACTTCCTGCTTAGAGTATTCTTCCAATTGTGATTTGAAAGAAGAAAATGTGGAGCTCTAGATCAGTAGATCAGTAAATGGATGAAGAAGTGATGTGCCTGAGTCCAAATTTTGTGTATAATCCATTAGGATCTATTGAAGATAGGAGAATGCAAATCCACAAATAACATCCTAGCTCTTTTTCCGAGGAATATAACATTGGCAGCTGCTTCTAGCTTTCCATGAAGAAAACTGATTCCAAAAAATACAATGATGCTGTTTGTTTGGGGGCGACTGGGGAAAGAGGATTTCCATAGCACTTTCTGAACACCAGCACCAAAATACTGACACGATGGCTAAAGAAAGAAAAAGTCTAATCTCAAATCTATACACAACTGGGAAGGAGGATGAAACTACATCTGAGGGAAGTAGTCACAATGGTTGGTTTAGCCTTGACTACTGTCAAGGCTAGTCAATGTAGTCTGTAGTCAATGAAGCTGTAGTTAATGAAGAGACACAGTTTCTTACAAGGCTGGTTCCAAGCAGCAGGCAAGCTTCTGTCTTCTGACTGTCTGAAAAATGTGCTTTTCTCCATGAATTATAAAGAACTAAAATGTGTGTCCTAACACCCTATTCAAAGCAGGATCATCTGTGAGGTCAGACCCAATTGCTCACAGCTTTATCCAATCCAGTCTTGAAATCCCCAACCCAGCTTCTCCATTCAATTTGTTTATGGCACTTGGATCCTAAATCACCTCCAAGCTGTTAAAAATCCCACCCAGTGGGAATTGCTTGTGGATCGTTTATTGGATTGGAAGCCTCAGGGATGTTAGAAAACATGTCTCAGGGGATGTATTCATCACTCACCTGAAATCAATAAACCGACTAGGACTAGGACTCCTGCAGAGGGCAGAAAGCAGTATTTCTTCCTAATGCTACTCGATTGCTCAGTACACGATGAGTAAAGTTCCCTTTCCCCTAAATTTCAAGGTCTTGACTGGAGTTTGATATGGCAAATAGCAAGTGCCAAGGTGCTGGCGATTTTTCACTTCCAGTACAGTAAATCCTTCCCATTGCATGTGAGATTCATAAATATAACCCCGTTATGTTCTGCATATCAGAGAGCTTCCAGCATCTGGAAGATATCTTCACTGGAAGAGACACGTCCCTGTCCTTAACCTCTGGTTCTGGTGCCAGCTTTCTACATGGTTCCTACAAATCAGAGGGGAACCGACTCTTTTATCGCTGGGGCACAGTAAGACTGTGCTGGGAATCTTATTAGTTTAGGTTCACAGCTGCAGTTACTGTCACAACAGTGCAACTGGAATTCAGCACCCAAAAGTAAGAAGAAATATTTGGCTTCAATTTTGTGCATCAGACATCTCTCTCTCAAATTGTCGTGATCCCAAAAATAGTAACATTTTGAAAATTAGCTCCTTAGAATTTGCAAAACTCTCAGAAGACACGGTATTGAGCATAAGAGAAGAGCCCAAGCTGGTATTTTTATTTTTATCTTTAGAACAGGGTTGAGTGAGGTTCAAGGATAAACTTGCTGCCAGCCCCTGAACAGGAAAACACAAACAACATATTGTCTGTCTTCTTCCTAAATTATTAGTATGTTCTGTGCACAAAATAAAGTATGAATCTAGGGGTTAATGTGATCACATAATTAAAGACTACTTCAAAACGTGATCCCAGTCATATGCTTTTATTTGCTTGGTGTATGTGAGATTTTTATTATTTATCTGTGCCCTAATAAATGCCTAAAGGCAAAAACCTGAGGCTTAAGAGAGCTGAAAAGTAGCCTGGGAGATTTTTAACAGCATTGGAGTGAAGATCTTATGCATACTGGCTGGAGAAAAAGGAAAAGTGAAGATGAAATAGAGACAAAGGTGGTGGGAAGACCACCAGGAAACATGCAGCATCTCCTGCCACCATGAGTTAATAAAACAGGTAAGTTTAAAAAAGTCCTAAGCTCTAATCTCCTTAGAGATAATGAAGAAAACCAAATCTTTGATAGGCTGCAGAAGTAACCAATGTAGGGACCCTTCATAACCCCCATTAGAGGGGTTAGGAAAGCAGAGCAATGAGCCATGAAGTTATTGTAGGCAGAGGGTCTAAAGAAAGCTGAGAGGATAAAGTATCAGAAAATTAGGTCACAGAGAAGACTGTAGTTTAATGTGGTCATAAAACTGAATTTTCATACCATAAGGAACTCCAAGACCTTGCCATCTGTCCTGGCGAAGCATCAGAATGTGCAGGCAAGGGACTGACAATATGGACAAAATCACAAGGGCGGGAGAAGAGTGACTTGGAAATATGAAAATGTATCAGGAGATAATGGCAGATCATTTTTCCGTTCATTTGGACAAGAAAGAAGTCAACCCTTGTAGCACTACAATTATAACAAACGTAATACAGAAATTGTAAATGATAGCTCAGATTAATTCTTTCAGCTTACCAAAATGAAAAGAAAGAGTAAAATCATCCATTTGATCACTTTTATACTGAAATTTTAATTTCCCACAAAAAGTTCAGAAAATGTGCATTTTCTAAATAACAGATTTTTTTTTCCACTGAGATCTGTTTATAATGGGCAAGATGTGGCTGGGTGAAACAAAGGGTGATATAGGCACACAAGAAAGACTGATTGTAAAAGTACAACAAAGGAAATAATCATTAGACTTTCCTATTGTTTTTTTTCCTGTAAAACTAATCTGAACCCAATTAATGGATCTGTTGGCTTGGATATTTATAATGTTGCTTTTTTCAGTAGTAGAAGGGATTCTCAAGACCTCAGTGGGGAAAAAAAAATAAATCAAGAACTGAGATTGGCAATGTTAATGCCCTTGCTGGATATTGCAAGGGAAATGCTAAGGATGGGCTGAGCTGCGGGGTGGTGTAGTGTTGAGACAGACACAGAATAGAGAAGATGATCTGCTGAGTCATCAGTGTCATTTAATAAAAATAAAATAAAAAAATCCTGTGACTGAGTGTGGGGAAAGAGGAGCAGAAGGAGGGATCCTGTGAACCCCCTTGGAAACTGGGGAGAACCCGTGAAGAACAAATGATGAGCCCATGAAAGGCAGACCAGAAAATTATTGAGAGCCATGAGAAGACAGAATAACAAAAGCTGAAAATGGTAAGGATATCAAGGAAGAGATGAAAGAATACAACCTGCGCAGCACATGAATCAAACAGTCTTTGTGCAAAATTTAGCCTTCATTCTTTGTACATTCCTCTTTTTTGTTGTTGTTGTTGTAAAGAAAATGATCTTCCAGGAAGTTATTACATTGATTCTCTGTCACATTAGCCCATGCTGAAAACTAAGGTCCTGCCAAGGGAAACAATAGAGATGAAAGATTTGATTTTCCTCTCTTTCAGTATTTGATGTAAGCTATTTCAGCTAAAGTGTCTTTGCTAACAATGCAATTTCACTCTCGGTGTTATCATTATTAAATCTCCCTTATTTATCTGGTTTGGTGTTCTCCACCAAGCTTGTTCACACAGTTGTTGGTATCGTCTAGAGCATGGACACATCAGCAAACCACCATGGCACAAGCAAAGGTGTGGTGTTTAAGCAGCATCCATCAGGTAATCTGGAGTGAGGGAGGATGTTCAGTCTTGCCCTGTAGTAAACAGGGCCATCGCAACAGGGAATCCAACGTGGGGTTTATCCTAATTTATGATGGTGCACACCCACATCTGACATCTGAAGATCAAATCCCTCCAGCAGGGAAACAATCATTGTAAATACAGACCTAGAAAAAACCTGTTTCCTGGATTAAGAAGACAATGCAAGTTGTTATTTTTCTCTTTTGATGCATATCAGTAACATCCTCTATAAAAGGTTTTCCTTCATGGGTATGTTCGTTTTTGCTGGATGCCACTTCTCAAGTAACCCCTGCGCAGATGGTCCCAACTCCGTGTGTTTGAACAGTGTCTGCCCTGTTTTCTATAGCTACGTCTCTTCCGTCTTCTTTCTGGTGGTTGCACATTACCTGAGGCTGTGCTGGTTGAACTCTCTAGCAGGAGTTTTCTGTCTGTTCTTTGGTATCAAGGGAACAGGCAATTTAACCATACAGCTGTTTGAAAACGCTGCGCTCGGAGATTTTCAGCTTTAACAGCTCATTGCAGGATTTGTTTGTTTTTGTTTTGTAATTACTTCTCATTTTGAAATGTGTGCTGCTCATTATTATACATGACACGTAAGGATATAATTTATCATGTTACAAAGTTGAAATTGAAAAAAAAAGCCATAAATTTTCAAAACTTTCTTTTTCCCTTTCAGATTTTTATACTTTCATTGCAAACATTCATTCCAGTCTGGAATGATGATTTGCTTCAAAACAGATCAGCATTTATCATACAAAGGATGTTCTGAATTTCTCTCAGCTCTAATAAGTAGATTGAAAAATAAGTGAGGGCTCTTTAGTTTAAAGGGAAGCGGGATGTTTTAATCAAGGGACAGTACTGCTTTTTCAAACATCATCCTGAGCTGTAGCGAGACGCTGTTCTAAAAGAAAAGACATTTTTCAAGTTACATTCACATTCTGTTGGCACTGACTATCCTGTAATTGAGCAGATACCATTGATTTTCTGTAGAGAAGCTGCAATAGGTGAGAATTCGTGCATCCACCTGGTATTTTACCTTTGAAAGAGTGTAAACTATTCTTGACTGATTTTCATGCTTAGATGTTTCCTCCTTCCAGGTCAATGTCCTGTGTCTATCTTAGCCTGGAGAAGAGAAGGCTCCAGGGAGAACTTATAGCGGCCTTCCAGTACCTGAAGGAGGCCTGCAAGAAAGATGGGGAAGGGCTGTTTGCAAGGGCACGTAGCGATAGGATGAGGGGCAATGGTTTTAAACTAGAGCAGGGGAGGTTTAGATTAGACATTAGGAAGAAGTTCTTTACAATGAGGGTGGTGAGACACTGGCACACGTTGCCCAGAGAGGTGGTGGAGGCCCCACCCCTGGAGACCTTCAAGGCCAGGCTTGATGAGGCTCTGAGCAACCTGATCTAGTTGAAGATGTCCCTGCTTACTGCACTGGGGTTGGACTAGATGACCTTTAGAGGTCCCTTCCAACCCAACACATTCTGTGATTCTATGATTCTATTGCAGTGTCTATTCTATATTCTATGTTTATTCTTCATTACCACCCGTTCCCCTCTTTGTTTACCAGTGGTTTTGCCTGGGTGTAAGCACGGCAAATGGACAGAGTGACTGGGGACACCATGGGCACTGAGAAATAAGCTTTGCCAGATCTTTCTGCAGTGGCTTGGTGCTGTCTTCTCTGTCCTTCTGCACTCGTAGAGGGCTTTACAGCAAAGAACACGGGTTTGCAGCACAGCCCTTCTCTCCAAAGTCTATTTTCCAAGCTGCAGCCCCTCATGAGCAGACAGCAAGGCAAAAATGCCCGATTTCACACCAAAGTATCTGAGGTGTGGGCACAGGCATCCATCCTACTGACTGCCCTCACAGTGACAGATCTGATCGCAGGCTGATGACTGACAGAGGTGACTTCTTCAATCACTGTGTCAAGATTAGCCAGGGCTCCTTTGTCAGTTCTTTCCAGCTGCAGGCAGGGAACATTTTGGCAGGCAGCTGCCCTGACTGCTCACGCTCTGCCTGTCTCTCACACACACAAACACACTTGTGTGTGCACAACCAAATGCACTGAAGGAGTCACTGTGCAGATGTACGCCCAACAGCCCCTAAACTGTGTTTTTATTTTGCAATCACAACAGTCGGCACCAAGGAAATTACACATTGATCAAAATTATTGCACAATTAAGACATGATAACGAGCATCCAATACTGCAGCTAATGTAATTACAACGTAATATCACTTAAAGCTATGCTGTTGGGTGATTAGGCAGGGCGCTGGAACATAAGGCTTCCTGTGCTCATTCAATATTTTCCAAAACTGCACCTAAGTAAACCTGGGGAGTAACAAAAGAGAATATCGGAAATAGAAATGTCACTAGCCTTACCATCAATTGCTCATAAAAGTGGCTTTCCAAGGGGTAGGTAGCAAGAGCCAGGCATGTCATCAGCTCACATACAGCCCTAGCTGGAGAGAAGTTGACAGGCACTGTCTGATGACACGTGGGTGATGACTGTACGTTGCTGATCAGCGTAGCTCCTCATACAGCCGAGTCATGTGACACCGAACAACTCATTGTGTCAATAACCTCAGCCAGAGCATTAATACTAATTTCCTCAAATACATGTAAGCCTGAATCCAGTTGCGGTTAGTGACAGTTACATGTCACCGTAGGTCAGAGAGAATCAGGTGTTGACATGCTCCAGCCTGGCTATAGGGATGAATTTGTTTTATGTGTGAATACTCAACTGGTTCAAGACAGATGCTCTGATTTGTAATTTGGGTCAAGCACGTAGTTCTCACAGGGGACAAGAGTTATGACACAAAAGAAAAAAAAAGCATATTCTTTATGACAAAACAATATCTGAGCTTAAGTTATCATATATTCATTATCATCCACCCAAGTCAACCAAAATTTTATTATTTCAAAATCTAACAGACTAAAATGATAATAACAATACTGTATATGGGAATTCTGAGTGGCCTACTGACTTTCTGTGGCCTAAGTTGTTTTGAAACATTATATTCAAAGAAGGAATGGAGGAAGAGACAGAGTTTGGTTCCAGCCAAATCAATTGAAAGGTGCCAGGAAAAAAAAGAGGAAACTGAAAATACCAGTCAGCATTCATCATGCTGGTGGAGCATAGGAGACAATTTTATTATTTCCACTGGCCACGATCCCTTCGCTGTGGATAAGGCTTGTAGGGTAGTGACAATCAGCTTGTCTTACAAGCATAAATACTGCATCATGGAATATTTAGGGTTCAAATGGCGGGCTCAGGTTTGTGTGCATGGCATAAAGAAGGTGGATTGGTTCTGCTAGTCATGTTTGTGCAAAAGTTAGGCACATATGGAGGAAAACATGCATGTTCTAATCTGTCTGCATTTCAGTTGTGAATGAAAAGTGTGTCTTCATTCCATATATAGCATGACAAATTGAGTGGATCCAAACAAAAACTGTGGCTCTTGCACTTCCAGTATTTCAAAAGCTAAAAAAGTGTTGGACCTTCTTTCAAAATGTGGATCTAACTACCTTTAGCAACATCATTTCATGGAACAATAATGATCCAATGGAGAGTGACTTAAGATCCAAGCACCATTTAAGATGTCGACTTATTTCTTTAAAATTACATTTCCATCTGCTCATAGCAGGAATCTCAGAGTTAAGATGTGTAAATAACCAGATGTATAAAGGGACTGTGTCACTAAGTTGAATGTGTCTAAAAACCTCGTCCTGAAACTTTAAAGTGTTTCATTATTCTTTAGCTATATAAAGTGTAGGCAATTGTGCAGATCTAGTCATGTACGCAGTGGTTCATCTCAACTAATTTTCAGGGGTAAATCCAGCTCTATATCACATAACCTAAACTTACCTGTGTACATGTAGATATGTATATATGCATCAGTGCATAAACTTGCATTTTAGTCAATGGAGAACTAATCAGACAGTACAGCCATAGAATCATAGAATGGTTTGGGCTGGAAGGGACCTTAAAGATCATCTAGTTCCAACCCCCCTGCCATGGGCAGGGACACCTCCCACCAGACCAGGTTGCTCAAAGCCCCATAGGGGCTTATGTCCCCGCTAGGGACATAATTAATGTGCCTAAACTTATGCTTTTAGTGTGATTTGAGATGCCCCAGGTTATGCTGCCCAGCCTCCAGCTGAGGCTCCAGAATGGCATGGACATCCAAAAAGTCTTTGGTCATATTTGTCAGGTGAAGGGGAATGGCTTGGGTACCTAAGGTCTCTGAAATGGCTGTAGACCATTAGTTATTGGCCACTGAAACCCACCCTTGCTGTCTGCCTCAGGTGATCTGAAATGTTCTCCAAACACCACCACTGTATTGGCTAAGGGAGATTCGGTTGTCTCAGCAAAGGTGACCTGGTGCTGTGTGAGATGCCCTAAGGTTTCTTCTGTGGATGTCTGGGGCATAAAAAACTTCCCAGGTCCCGAGACTTCTTTCCCTGTAGTGCCAAGCTGGATAGCTAAGGAAATATATATGTGCAAGACAGTTTCCCAGGTTTCTATAGTAGTCAATGGTGATCTTGTGCATGATTCAATTGTATAAACATAGACTTTTAGTGCCATTTTTGCTGTGTTAGGGTATCCCTCCTGGATACAGTTATTAGTGCAGAAGAGATTCTGTGTCACATATACTAGCTTCCCTGTGGAAGGTCTTAAGATATCTCAGATAGCACCATATATCTATGTTGATTGATACAGTCAATGAATGTAGGGGGAAAATCACCTGGCCAAATGCAGGAGTTTGTTTTAGGATGAGGTAAATTAACCTTACAATCCACTAACACCATTAACTGTTTCCCCACTAACTATAAAGGCAACCCATGCTGACTTGCTCACCTATAGCAACCTAACCTAAATGCTGTTAACACCCACATTTAATTAGATGAATCATAGCATAAGTAATAGGCCTTTTTGTAGACAAATTACTTTTTTTTTCTGTTTTGTTTTGGTACTTCATAGAATCATAGAATCATAGGGTTGGAAGGGACCTCTGGAGATCATCTAGTCCAACCCCCCTGCCAGAGCAGGGTCACCTTAGAGCAGGTTGCACAGGAACACGTCCAGGCGGGTTTTGAATGTCTCCAGAGATGGAGACTCCACCACCTCTCTGGGCAGCCTGTGCCAGGGCTCTGCCACCCTCAAAGTAAAGAAGTTCTTCCTCGTGTTTAGGTGGAACTTCCTACACTCAAGTTTGTGCCCATTACCTCTTGTCCTGTTGCCGGGTACCATTGAAAAGAGCCTGGCCCCATCCTCCTGACACCCACCCTTTAAGTATTTGTTTAGGCAAATACAGAGTTTTGTCTTTAAGTATTAGTTTAGGCAAATACAGAGTTTTGTCTAGAACTGGAATCCTTACACATGTCTCCTTGGCTCTAGGAGCCACAGAGCACACAAAAAGTAAATTACTTCCTTGGAAGAAGAATACAGATCTTTTTTTGACAACTCTTTTCTCACCTCATTATTTCTCCATCACAATAACTAAAGCTGTCAGATTTCTGACAGAAAGCTGCAAGAGAAGCATGTTGCAAGCAGCTGGTCTTTCACAGGGCTGTTGATTCCCCCTCTGCCCACCCCACACTCCAGTGCAGAATACACAAACAAAGTAAAACAAAGCATAAAAAGCCACTTTCTTCCACCTGTGCAGGTTTGCCAAAGAAACAGGGAATTTCACTGACAAGATCAGAAATGTGAGACTAGAGAGTGAACTAATAAATAACTGGAAAATGCAATGTGTGAGTGGGCTTTCTGAGCATGGATATAAAGAAGGAGTCATGTGGTGGATGGGTTACCCTCCTTCCCTCACTTGGCTTCTGGGCTTAGGTATTTGCTGGATGTGCTTTGAGATCCACAGGTGGAAAGTGATGTATAGGAGCTAGGAATTACGCCTGATGCTGGATCTAGAAAAAGGTTATGTGATTAAAAGCTCATCTCTGCTCACACGAAGCAGAGGAATAATTGCAGATAGGGAAACTCAAACCTTACCCTGATGCAGCTACTCCCAGGCTCATCACAGGAGCTTCCACCCCATTCAAAGTCCCATCCCCACCCACACAGAGGAACAAATAGGGGAGCAGCCCCAATTCCCCCATCAGAGACAGGAGCCCCGGTCCCTGCCTCCCCCCAGGGCTGTCCCAGTGGGCTCCCTGCCTCCCCCCATGGGCCAGGGGGACACGCACCTGATGGGTCAATGGAGAGGTTCTCCAGGAAACCTTACCGACCAAGGGGAGACACTGCTTAGGGCATGGGACACATTGCAGGATGCAGAGGAAGAGCATCTTTGGATTGTAGTGTGTTCAGGGGAGGAACACCCTAAAACAAGGAAAGGAAGGGATTGAGGTGTTTTGGGGAGGAACAAGTGTGGGAAAATAGAGGTCCAAGGGGGTAGAAAGGGCTGGTCACAAGCAAACTGTTTGCTTGTCAGGCCCTATTCTGTGCCTGATCAGCACAGTCTGGTCTTTCCTCTCATTAATGTCATGTTCTAACTGTTTTCCTGTGTGAAGGACTTTCTATTCTGCGTGTATGTGTGTGTATGGGCATCTGAATGCAGCAACTGGAGAGGGAGCCCATGTGTCCACCATGGCAGCGACTGGAGAGAGCACAAGTGTGCAAGGGAATGTGTGAACACCAGCAAATCATCTGCCATGGGGATTTGGGACTGACTGGGAGACCCATTTGCGTGTATGTGTGTGTGTATGAGGGACACAACTGGAGAGACTGGGATCCATGCGCAGCTACTGGGTAGACTGTCTGTGACCAGCTGTGAGAGGGATCCATGTTGTACATGTGTATATATATTTCCCACTAACAGACCTTCATCCTCATCAGCCAGAGGGCAACAGGACAAGGGATTTGCCTGTTTCCTACCCACATCTTTCCAGCACCTTCCAACAGAGGATCCACAATTACATGGTTCATATCACCCTTATCCCGCACCCTCACTGACCATGAAGGCATATTAAGCAGGAAAGGGGATAGCTGGTCTCACTACCTCAAATACCCAACCAAAATATCACATATAACTTGTCCAGAGCATAAAATGTTCCCTGACAGCAATGGCTTTCGCCTGTTTTCTAAAAAAGCTTTTTTTGCCTCCTTTCCTATGAATCTTGTTGCTTCCCTGTAAAAGGTTTAGAGACTTGGATTCATTGCATTAACGTTTGGCATTTATATCAAGAAGCAGTTATTCCTAGTGAATCAACAGATTTTAGACCGTACTTTTCCCTTTGAAGATGGAAAAAAAAAAAAATCAAGATTTGATGTTGATATAGGAAAACCATGTAGCTATACAGCTGCTCCTGCCCTATGAATTGGGTCACTTTTCACACTCCTCACTCTTAAGATAAATGACCATTTCTTGCTAAGCCTTTCCAGACCCTCCCCTTTCTCCACAACCAAATAATAAACTCACTCCTGAAATATCTCCATAGGCATTGCAACTTTTATAAAAATAATCACCAAGGTTGCTGACAGTAATTTATGTATGTTTAGGCTATCAATAAATCTTGGAGTTAAAGGAAGCCTACAGCAAGGAGAACCCCCGTGCCCTGGCAAGCAAATTGTTTAGGGAAAAAAAACAGTTTGCATTATCAACATATTAAGCTATCAGGACATCGCTCCTTGTTGGTCTTGGTATTCCTCTGATGTCATTGTCAAGGTAGACATGACAAATAATATTTCATGTCTATGAATGATAATCAGCACAGTGCACAGCAGCTATCCTTATTGATTTGATTAAGGGCTTTGATCTGGGAAATTACCAATTAATGCTATCTGAATTAGTCTCTGTGGGTTTGGACAGAGCAGCAGGGAAATAATTCTCTAGTAAAGCTAGTGATTGGACACAAAACGGATTTGTTTAATCGTGCTAAACCTGAAGAGAAAATATTCAATTTGGAGGTCTCCTGCAGGTCAGTCCTCAGTTCCTCATTAGTCACTAATGACTGTACTTCAGCCCCACTCTCTCAAATTACATATACTTTTTACAGAGGTTTAATTAAAAAAAAAAAAAAAAAGACAGGAAAAAAGTCTTCCCTAAACAACTGAGAGTCTGTGACAACTGGATATGCTTCAAAGAGCAAGGACAGACAAGAGTATATTTACCAAGAGACATGATAACCTGGCAAGGAGGACTGTGAACTGGGTTTGATGGAGGATGGCGAACAACACCCTGAAGAGCATGGGTGAGAGGAAGCAAGCAAAACACAGGACAGCAGAGGATGATCCCTGACGCTCCCATGATGAAGGGCATCTGGAGTACCTATACCTGCACACACCCAGCATGAGGAACAAACAGGAGAAATGAGAAACTGATGTGCAGGTGCAGAGCTATGACACTGGAATGCCAGAGATTTGGAGGAAACTCACCGGCTGGAGCACTGTGATGGATGGGCACTTTTGTAAGGACAGGCAGGGAGGATGGCAGTAGGGTTTTCTTCTCTTCTGTGGAGTTCTGGTGGGGAACAAGTTGCAGATGGGTCAGCAGTGTACCCCTGCAACGATGAAAACTAACAGCATACTGGACTGCACTAACAATAGCACAGCAAGAAGGCTGAGTGCCGTGGTGACTCCCCTCCTTTCAACAGCAGCAAGGCAGTTCTGTCCCACTAGAAAGAAGATACTAAAAAGCAGGAGAAGGTCCAACAGAGGTCTACTAAAACAGTGAGAAGGATGGAGATAACGAGTTATGTGGAGAAGCTAAAAGACAAGGACTTGTTTAGCTATAAGAGAAAGCTAAGGGGTAACTAACTGCAGTCTCCCAAAACATATAGAGGGGTTAAGTGAAGACAGACACAGGCATCACATAAGAGGTTAAGAGGTGCACCGTGAAAGGACAAAAGTCAGTGGTCACAAATGTCAGCAGTGTTTGGAAATCAGAAAAAAAAATTCTTCATCGCAAGACCGTTGAAGCACACACGCAGGGGCTGTCAAGTCTGTGACATCTTGAATATTTTCAAATTTCACTGCACCAGGCTATGAGGAAGGAGGTTTAACTTGGAAATCAGCCCTGTTTTCAGCAGAAGGTTGGACTAGAGGACTCCAGATGTCCTTTCCAACCTAAATGATTCTCTGATCGCCCACTGGCCTGCATAGTAACTCGGCAAATAAACATTGCTAAGAATTTGGCTCTCCCCTCATTAGCAGTGTCACCACTTGTCTGAAAGATCCCACAACATGTTTTTCTGCTTGGAATCCTATGACTTGTAGCAGTGAGTAAGACATAGACATCCCAGGAGCTGGAGGCATCCAAGTACAAAATTTTACTAGAGTTCACAGTCTCACCGCTACAAATCACCAGAAGTTACCTGAGGGACAGGCATTAGCTTATATGATTGGAGTCTCCTCATTTTCCATGGTCTTAATGAAGGTACCAAACAAGGCTGAAGAAATTTTTATTGGAGGAAATCAAAATACACATAAATTTAGATGTTACATGTTCTAAATGCAATTCCATGCCTTCAAGGGCTTATGAACTAATAGTAGTACAGCACTGCATGGTAAGTCGAATCATTAGCCAGATGTTCCTCCTAAGTAAGAAATAGGTTGTTTGATGCTTTTCTCTTTTCAGATACATCCTGGAAGTCACCCTAAAAAGTGTAATTCACTGAAGAGGTTCTGCTAGTAAGGACTCTACATGAACCTGGCGTCGCAAAGGATTTTCTCTGCTGCATCACTTAACCAATTAACTCAGACGAATGGCTCCGTGCCCTGCTCAAACTCTTCCCCTAACCCCAGTGGGAGACCAGTGAAGATCTGAGGGTTTGATCTGTTGATCCCAATGTTTACTGCTACTATTACCAGCTTGAAAGATAGAATATCAAAGCCAAGGCTTTTAATGCCTGGCTTTAATTTCTACAAAATGCTGTGCATCCCCTTGGCTGTTTGCGCTGAGAATATACTGAACTGGTCATGGGGGTATTTTTTGGAGGAACTTGAAAGTGAGCCCAATAGGAGCACATTATTACAATATAGCCATTCGTTAGTACAAATTACCTCTTGTTCTGACCACCTCCCCTCTTCAAAGCACCTACTGAGACAGGGAAGTGAAGATATGAGCTTTGCCATGGCAACCTAACACTTTCTAGTGAAATTAAAACCAAAATGGAATGGGATAGCAGGCTCAGTTGCAAACAGAAACCTCGCTTTTCATTTCAAATTAAGCTGATGAAAGTTTTAGCTGTATCTTGAGATATTAATAACTAGTCAGAATTTTTCTAGAGACAGTGAGATGAACAAAATAATTACAACACCATCAGTAATAGCGGTAATAAAAAGAACAGCTCTCCTTGAACCAGAAGCTATCATTAGCTTGACTAAGGAGATCAGCATTTGGGCTTCACAGGCAGTTAGTCTCTAAAGCGGTGTCTCTGGCTCATACAAAGGTACTGTTTCAGTATTTAAATCTTTTAAATAACAGAAGGGTTTCCCACTGGGGCACAGTTTGTAGAGGAAGGAAGCATGTCATTATTTTGTTTTAGAGGGTGACATTCCAGACCCACAGCAAGGGAATAGTACACTTCTGCAGAGGAGGAAAAAAAAAAGTCATTGCTGCATCAAAGAAAGCAACAATTAGACTGTAAAATAACATGAGCTTTGGTGTGGCTCGCTTACTCCATATCTGTCAGTCTACTGTTTGGAACACGAAGTATGAGAAAATGCAAATCTCTTGCTCCAGAGAATTTGTCATGAAATAGTCTAGATTGTGGGATGTTTGATTTCAAACCTTCATTTGAACAGCTTTTGAGCTGGGTTTGAAAGGAAAAGCAGCCTAGCTACCATGCTATGGATTTTTTTTTTTTCTGTTTGTTCCCTGTCTCACACATTCTATTTTATACAATTACAGGAAAAAAAAAGAAAAGAATTTGCTTAGGACCCAGAGCCAAATATACCATACTCACAGAATCGGCGGAGTTTTTTTTCTGGGATGGTTTTCTTTCCCTCTCCTAGTTTTAAGCAGACAATTCTATCCTGGAACAGAGGTTTTTTTCCTGGTAATTTTTATATGTCTCCATAAGGAGTCTCCATTCTGATGAATTACTATGTTCAAATAAATTTTTCACATGATTTAAAAATTCCCAGAAGTAGTTCTGCTAGTTTCTGTTTTGAAGACTGCTATGATCTATACTTTTTTCACCAATGGAAGCAACAACAATTTACAGCAAAAGTTTATATTTGGGCTTTTTCTTCACTGACCATCCAGGAGTTGAATTTCCTGCGTCATGCTCCCACCATACTTAATGGATGGTCAACAAATCCAAGATAAAATAGCAAGATGTTACTGAAGGTCAGCATCTTAAATCAAATACTGAACTCAGATTTTGCCTATTTTAAGACTTTCTCTAGTGCATGAAGGCAACTTTATATCAAACCACTCATTACGCTCACCATCTTGTGTCAATGATGCTTGGTAATCACATTGTTCGCATGGGTTTCTAGGCGTGCAAGAATTCATAAACTTCCTTCCACCCTTACCAGCAAGATCCAGCAGATTGCTCCCAAGGACTCAGCTATGCATGTGAAATAACATTATCCTTCACCTCATTTCAGCCTTACCCTTTACAATTCATAGGCTAATAAAAAGTAACACTTATCTGTCAAGGACACTGTCATCTCATCTGAAGGATTATGCTTCTCCTTTTAACACGTTGAAGTCATGGTGCTACTGTGGCTGAGTTTTCCCAGTCTAACTGGGAAGGGTCTTCTTACAGTCGCCAGGATATGTCTGTATTTTCTGCCCTGCCACCTGCCTCATGACCCCCATGAAATGCCATAGTCTATCTTTTAAAAGGGGAATAGCACTAGGGCTTTGGGGCATGTGACTTTTTATGAAAACAAACAAAAACCCACCCCAAAACTAATTTTTTTTACAAGGTTAACAAAGAATATTTTCTGAACATCATCCTTGGACTGAAAAAGGTAATTCTCATGCAAACTACATTGAAGGAACAGGTCTGACCACCCTCAAATGAATATTGTCACCTGTTACAACTATACAAGCTTACAGCAAAAGAAAACGAGCAGGCTTGCTATATTCCTAGGGATTGAGACCTTGGCAATAAGTTTTTCTCCAGCTCAGCACAGTACATCTTTCTGGTTTGCCTCAGAAAGGTGGAAATGAATCATGTCCATATGTGCAGCCTGCTGAGTTTATAAGGCTGTGACTCAGACCCGGACAAAGGATCTCCAACTGCAGAAAAGACATTTGCACTCACAGTCCACCAATTTTCCCTGAGGTGGTATCCTGCCTGTATTTCAACCAATGTTTTTATTGTTTCTCTCCAAATAGCTTCAGTTTCTGGCTAATTTGAAGGTTAAGTTCTCTAGATAGCATTTTGCATTGACAGAGATTTGTCGAAAAGGACCATGTTCTGAAAGAAATAGCTGCAACCTACTGGGAAAGATGATAACATGTGGGTTTAGAAGTCTAATTTATTGTTATTCACCCAAGCTCTTCAGTTCACCCTTTAAAGGGAGCTCATACAAAGCTCATATAAAGCTCCTCCAATGCGTGAGCTGGCATGAAACCTTCAAAAGCCTTACCGGGGTTCTCTGAAAGTTGGGCAAGCTGTTTAGTCAAAAGATGTATTTGTCATACAATTCCATTTTCATTTAAATGAAAACATTTTGAAATAAGAAAGCAAAGTTGAAATTCTATCTTGAAAGAGGAAATGAAATAGTTGGAAATGCATTATTGGTGCACAAGAAATGAAGTTTTAATGAAGCGGTTCCAAAAGTTATCATGTATTGAACAATTTTTTTTTCCTCTAAAATTTAATTTCCTGGAAAATTTCATTGAGATAGAATATATTTACTCCATTTCCAAATAGCAAAATAGTTTTAAATTCTAGAATTCCTTTAACTTTAATATTTTATTCCTGCCTAGCTCTGCTTTGACGGAGGGGGAAAAATGCCATTTTCTTTGAAATATATCTTGAATTACTCCTGGGTAGGAACCCATTCTTGTACCTACTGCAATCTTTATATTGGTATCTACATAGAACAAATTTTTTCCCACCGCTTGAATCCTCATTTTATGTCTTCATCCTATTACACTCTTAGACACTGTTTTTTCCTGTGGCTGTGTACTGCCTATTCAGCAGACTGAATATGAAGCCATTAAACTCCACTATATTGCACAGGAGAATTTTTTAAACTCTGAAAAAGGATTGTATTAAAATTTGACAACAATCCCACCAGACTGGCTATAGTACCTACAGTTGGGCATGTGTAAAGTACTTTGCTGACCTGTGGCCTTATTTTGAGAATCGTGATCAAAAAAAGCCTTCCTCTAAAAAGATAAATTACTCTAAACTATAGAACATGTCAATAAATGGTGTTATATATATTACAAAATGTAGTATGTGATTACAAACTACATTTCTTCCTGGTATCCTATCATGGTATCTACTTGTCATGGCATCTGTAGTCACAGTTTCTCGAGCTGTAGATTCTTCTCTCTACAAAGATCACGAAAACATCATAAAAGTCCTATTCTTTTCCACAGATTCACAGAATCATAGAATGGTTTGGGTTGGAAGGGACCTTAAAGATCATCTAGTTCCAACCCCCCTGCCATGGGTAGGGACACCTCCCGCTGGACCAGGCTGCTCAAAGCCTCATCCAGCCTGCCTTTGAAGTTCAGGTGTGTCTGGAGCAAAACTCTACAGCACTAAATACCTTTTGGGAATACATTTCATAATAAATCTTTAATGCCCCTGCTTCAACCTTGCCAAACAATGTCTTAGGAAAAGTTGCCAAATTGTTGCTATTTCAAGAATATGGTTTCCATTTAATGGAAAGTATAGTTATATGCAAGCACATAGTCATATGGAAAATGTACAAGTATTACATTTCTGAACTGGAAGCGCAGCCTTAAAACACAGACCAAAAAAAGAGAGGAAAGGAAAAAACCCAAGAGACAAAGCATTTTGCTTCTCTTCAAACTCCACATCCATCAGACAAATAGGGTCACCTTGTATTCTGCTAAAGATCAACGCTCCTGCCCTCGATTAAAGTGCCCATACATTTAGACTTTCATTTCTCCTGTTAAAGCCCTTTCATAAGACGCTATCTGCATGAGAAATGTCTGGCATTTATTATTGTGACACAAGTCACAGTCCGCAATCTGTCTGGCAAAACACCACACAGAAAATGATTCAAGGGCTGAGGACCAGTCTTGAAGTTCTTTTGCAGCCCCCAAAACGGGCTTTTCCCAAAGAAACCAAGAATGTTTTTGGCCTAAAGTCTCCAGTATTTCACTCTCACACTGACTTATTTTCAGGATTTAAAAAACCCCAATGACTTCGTCATAAAAAAATAATATAGACTTGACTGCTCATCAGACTTGAACTGTTCATCATTTCCCCATCTGCCTCAATAGGGACTCATAATTACACATAGAATCATAGAATGTGTTGTGTTGGAAGGGACCTTTAAAGGACATCTAGTCCAACCCCAGTGCAGTAAGCAGGGACATCTTTAACTAGATCAGGTTGCTCAGAGCCTCATCAAGCCTGGCCTTGAATGTCTCCAGGGATGGGGCCTCCACCACCTCTCTGGGCAACCTCTTCCAGTGCCTCACCACCCTCATTGTAAAGAACTTCTTCCTAATGTCTAATCTAAACCTGCCCTGCCCTAGTTTAAAGCCATTGCCCCTCGTCCTATCGCTACGTGCCCTTGCAAACAGCCCCTCCCCAGCTTTCTTGTAGGCCCCCTTCAGGTACTGGAAGGCTGCTATAAGGTCTCCCTGGAGCCTTCTCTTCTCCAGGCTGAACAACCCCAACTCTCTCAGTCTGTCTTCATAGGAGAGGTGCTCCAGCCCTCTGATCATCTTCGTGGCCCTAAAGGCATGTATGTTGTTTCCTGCATGCTCTTCTCGTATGTCCTATGCATTTACTGTTCATTACAAGTTGATGCTAACAAAAAATCTACAGCCTATCACTAGGATAGATATATTTGAGGAGTCTTCTAGCCTATGTGATGCTAACACCAACAGAAACATAAGAAATCATCAAATATGCTTAAAGCAAAACAACTGGGTACCTGGGGCTGTAAGAAAAGTCTCAACTCTACAAAAAATCTGATCTAGACTGTAACACCATCTCAAGTCTAAAGATTTGGGTTCTTGAACATCACTAAGAATAAGAAGGTCTTGGAAAATCTAAGCTGTTGTAACACCATTTTGTTCCTGCTCTAGTGTTTATTACCATCCTATGCAAAACTGGCAAAACTTCTTTTGCCTGAAATACCATGGAGGTTGAAAATCTAACCACAACTGTGCACTAGATACAGGTGTAGGCTTTCAGGCAACTGTTCACATTAAAATATATACAAAGCTGGGAAAAACAGGGATTGTGTTCTGCTCCCTTTCTTCTCTATTTGTCTTCCTCAATGTAAAAGCCATAATTTCTAAGCAAAATCTGTATGCAAACTGTTGAAAATATTGAATAGAAGTTTTGTAAAAGGTTTTAGGCAACGGGGTGAATCCAAGCCAGTAGGATCACATGAGTTTTCTAAAATCACATATTCACCACAGATAATGGAGTTAGTTGGGATCCCAGGATACCTGCATAAGACCCCTCCTCCCTGTCCTTGTGTCCCTCAGAACATGCAATATAAACCATCACTTTCCTTCATTGCTCTCCTCAAAGAGCAGTTGCAGTGAAGCTTGACAGTGAAGTACCAAATTCCAAGAGCTTCCTCCATTTCATCCCATCCTCTCAGGTTGGAGGGTGTTAAAACTTAAGGGTTTATGCCCAAAAGCATTAAGGGAGAGCCCATTTATATTCATTGCTCTCTCCCACTCTTCAGAAGAGCTGCCTTTTTCAGTGTTACTGTTGAAATAACAAGTTCAGACTTCATTAGCCCCCAGCCCCTGAATTTTAGCCAATTTTAATGCCTGTATGTTACTCAAAAGCAGTAAAGAAAGACCAGCATCCCCTTTTCAGTTAGCATGTCCTGCAATGCTCAGTTTTCCTTTACCTCCACGACTAAAAGCTCTACTCTTTCCTGCTCCAGCGTCTTGAAGATAAAGACTTAAAAACATATCTTGGACATGAGTTGTTTAGGTCTAGTTGTGATGAGAACCATTAATTGACTTGAGTGGTCTTTATGAGAGGGATGTATTTGTTTTATACAGATTCCCTGCCTTCAGGCAATGTCTTTTTCCAGTACTGGGATCACTCAGTATTTATAGTGGGGCCCTTTGAGGTTTGGTACAATTACAGTCACTACAGAGACGCGATACCATGAGACACACACACATTTCCCCTACTCCTCACAGAAACCTCTGCGGTTAAGTAGGCAGCTGTCACCAAAGAGACAAAATTTGCACTGCATCAAGCTGCATTTAAGAATATTTGGAGACTAATTTCCTGTTGGCGAATCTCTTTGGCAGAAAACATCTACATTGACAAAAGCTGAGGAAAGGATTTACCTAGCAGTGGTTGAACTGAGCAGTTGCAAGGTATGGGATGAGGTGAATAAATTCCCTCCTTTTTAGGGAAAGGTCCTGTAGTCTGCCTTTATTGACTGAATGATCTAAAATTGTGGTGGATTGAGTTCTCTGCCAGACATCCAGAAGTAATAGCTCAGTTCTGAAGAAATAGCATTAAGCATCAAACTTCTGCAAGGTAGATGCTGACACCTCACATTTTCTTTCAGCTGCCTAAACATAATAGAAAGATTTGGCTGGCATTCAGGTCCCTCATCTTCACATGCTCGGGTGCAATGCAGTGTGGAAGGGACGCAGACTGCAGGAGAGGCTCAGAAAGAAGACGAGGAACACATCTGTGTGATCCTGCCACTGGGCCACCTCTTTGGTACATACCTGAGGAGATATCTCCAGGGATGGAAGCAGATGCTATCTCCAAGCGTACCCTGGAGTACCCAATATCATCAATGTTTTTTGCGACACTGAGACCCACTATCTTAGGATAAAGCTCCATTCATTCACAGAAGTCACCAGGTCATCCAGCTATTGTGAAATTCTTTCATGTTGGTTTCAGAGACTGGGGGTTCAGGAAATCGATAAGCCTGTTGCTTACTAATGCTTCTCCACTAGTTTTTGTCATATGATACCAGATTCTTGTCAAAGAGGACTTTTGCATGTATAGAATCATAGAATGGTTAGAGTTGGAAGAGACCTTAAAGATCATCTAATTCCAACCCCCCTGCCATGGGCAGGGACACCTTCCACTAGACCAGGTTGCTCAAAGTCCCAGCCAGCCTGGTCTTGAACACTTCCAGGGATGGGGCAGCCACAGCTTCTCTGGGCAACCTGGGCCAGTGTCTCACCATGATAATAGGGACTGGTGCGATGGTACTGAGATATCTGCCAGGGCTGCCAGAGGAATCTCTAACATGCGACAGAAAGGCTGCTCCTTCTAAATTGTGTTCTCAAAAAGAGAAAGTCAGAGCTCAGGCTTGTCTAGTTTCGGTAATATTAAACATAACTTAGGGTGAGGGAATAGCCATAAATATGACCTCTGTAGAGACCTCTATATTGTATTTCTAGGTTACGGTGTTTAGCAGAAGCGGGAATTACTTTTTATAAGTTTATCTGTTGTCTTTTTTAAGTTCTTGTTCTGTTAAAAAATACAAAATTTCTTTAGTATAGTCCAATATAGCATCTACTAAAAGTCTGTCTTTCTGAGAGAACACTTTCCAGCATCAAAACCCCTTAGTTTCATTAATGGGGAGGAAAAATAGCTCTCCATAGAGTGTTAACAACTCCTATTCCTCTTTTTGCAAAACTAAAATAAATGCAAGAAAGAATGGCAGATGTTTGCAAAAATTTGAGCTCTAAACCATTTAGACTTACATTGTACTGAGACTAAAGAATATTACAGAGCACTTGGGTTATATAAAGATGAATTTTATCACATAGTTCAGTCTAACTTCAAATTTACAGTATCCCCTTAAAAAGAATTAAGATTTTTTTTCTTTTTTTTGTGTGTGCAAATGGCAAATGAGAACCCATCTCTGCTTCTTGCATTAGGCATAACCACACATCTGATGATAAATAATTTCCCTCAGAAAGGAAACAGGAAAACTGGTGACAAGTGATATGGAGAAGGCCAAGGTTCTCAACGACTTCTTTTCCCCAGTCTCCACTGACAAGGGCTCCAGCCACACTCCTGAAGTCGCAGAAGATAATGGCAGGGGTTGAAAAGAACTGCCCATTGTAAGTGAAGATCAGGTTTGTGACCATCTGATGAACCTGAAAGTGTACAAGTCCATAGGACCCGGTGGGATACACCCACGGGTACTGAGGGAACTGGCAGATGAGGTTGCCGAACGGCTCTCTATTATATTCCAAAAGTAATGGCAGTCTGGTGAAGTCCCCACTGACTGGAAAAGGGGAAACATTATCCCCATTTTCAAAAAGGGAAAGAAGGATGAACCAGGGAACTATAGGCCAGTCAGTCTCACTTCCATGCCTGGTAAGATTATGGAGCAGATCCTCCCGGAGGCACTGCTGAGGCAGAAGAATAACAAAGAGGTGTTTGGGTACAATCAACATGGCTTCACCAAGGGCAAATTGTGCCTGACAAACCTAGTGGCCTTCTATGAGAAGACATCAATAGACATCAATAGACAAGGGGAGAGCAACTGACATCATTTACCTGGACGTGAGCAAAGCCTTTGACAGTGTCCTACACAACATCCTGGTCTCCAAGCTGATAAAATATGGGTTTGATGGATGGACAATTCAGTGGATAAAAAACTGGTTTGACAGCCACACCCAAAGAGTGGCTGCCAATGGGTCCATGTCCGAGTGGAGGCCAGTGACAAATGGAGTCCCTCAACGATCAGTACTGAGACCGGTCTTGTTTAACATCTTCGTCAGCGACATGGACAGTGGCACAGAGTGCACCCTCAGCAAGTTTGCCGACGACACCAAGCTGTGTGGGGCAGCTGACATGCTGGAGGGAATGGAGGCCATCCAGAGGGACCTTGACAGGCTGGAGAGGTGGGCCCATGCCAACCTCATGAAGTTCAACAAGACCAAGTGCAAGGTCCTCCATCTGGATCGGGGCAATCCCAAGCACCGATATAGGCTGGGCAGTGACTGGCTTGAGGGCAGCCCTGAAGAAAAGGACTTGAGGGTACTGGTGGACGAGAGGCTCAGCATGAACCCTCAGTGTGCACTTGCAGCCCAGAAAGCCAATCGTATCCTGGGCTGCATCAAGAAAACCGTGGCCAGCAGGTCGAGGGA
>VYZM01010757.1:0-12384 GCA_013398915.1 Dromas ardeola | reverse complement strand
CTCTATAGGCCTCCTTTTTGCTTTTGAGCTTGTCAAGGAGCTCTTTGTTAATCCATGCAGGCTTCCTGGCATTTTTGCCTGACTTCTTCATTCTTGGGATGCACCGCTCCTGAGCTTGGAGGAGTGATCCTTGAATACTAACCAGCTCTCTTGGGCCCCTCTTCCCTCCAGTACTTTTTCCCACATTACTCTGCCAAGCAGGTCCCTCAAGAGGCCAAAGTCTGCTCTCTTGAAGTCCAGGGTAGTGAGCTTGCTGCATGCTCTTCTTGCTGCCTGAAGGATCTTGAATTCCACCATTTCATGATCACTGCAGCTGAGGCTACCCTTGAACTTGACACTCGCCACCAGCCACTCCTTGTTGGTAAGGACAAGGTCCAGCATAGTTCCTCTCCTTGTTGACTCCTCTACCATTTGAAGAAGAAAGTTGTCATCGACACATTCTGAGAACTTCCTGGATTTCTTGTGCCCCGCTGTGTTGTCCTTCCAACAGATATCGGGGTGGTTGAAGTCCCCCATGGTGACCAGGATCCGTGAACGCGATGCCGCTCTTATCTGTCTATGGAGGCCCTCATCTGCTCTGCTTGGGGAAATCAGCCTTGTGGAAACTTGGATAACAGCAGAAAAATCATTGTAATTACTGAATGCCTAGGTGACATTTCAGTCATCTCAATAAGCTTATGGATTCAAAGGTGACCTGGGACCATTTGGTTTTCACTTTAATTGGTTTCAGTCCAGATGTGTTACCTGATCCCTATACTTACTCAGTAAAAATACCATCCCAATTCTTTGAAAAGCAGCATCTCAGGGCCTCAGAAGAAGTCTTTTTCTCAATCTCAAGAGCAGCCATGAGAGAGGCCATGTCCCTGGGCTGGAGACCCTGAAAGAAAAGACTTTTTGATAGACTTTTACCAAGACAGGACAAGGGGCGACAATTTTAAAATGAAAGAGGGGAGATTTAGATTAGATATTAGGAAGAAATTCTTGATTGTGAGGGTGGTGAGACACTGGAACAGGTTGCCCAGAGAAGTTGCGGAGGCCCTATCCCTGAAGATGTTCAAGGCCAGGCTAGATGGGGTTTTGAGCAATCTGGTCTAGTGGCAGGGAGGGTGGACTAGATGATCTTGAAGGACCCTTCCAACCCAAACCATTCTGTGATTCTATGATTCTAGAAAAAGAATCTTTGGTGCTTAGTTAATCCACATAGATGATTTGCCCCAGAGCTGTGTACCTCAGCAGCACAGTGATAAAAAAAACAGCAAAGTTTCCATGGAAACCCTGTCTTGAATTCAGCAAAGTTCATCAAGCCTAAAAAAGATTCAGAGGAAACACTGCAGGGCTGATGAATTGGTATTTTCCCTGAAACTTCTTAATAGAAGCACTGGAAATGTACGTAGAGGTCTTTGTGATACACATAGGCCCCTTTTAACAGTTCAGCAAAGCCTTTTTGCAAAACAGAAAGATGTAGTGAATCACTCACAAAAATATCCAATTTTAACTCCACTTGCACCCACCAAAGTTCCTGGTGCCTTTGCAGCTCATGGAAGACCTGGCCTTTTATCTGGCCTGGATGGTAATGCAGTATCTCTTTTTATATAGCTCTTCCAGCAATATTCTGTTTCACTGAAATCTGCTTGTCTATTCTTAAATATCACCACCACCTTGCTGTGATCACTGGAGATGAAAGTTTATCCTGCAGGTTTATTATGCCTTGAGAAAACAAATTACTTCCTGACACTCACCCGTCTCTCATTTTCAATATCCTTAAATGATTCTCTCACTGACTTCCTGATGTTCATTTTCTCGGCGTCTACCTGAAGCTGACAGCCATCAGAAATTCAAAGAAGTGCCACTTTTCCTAAAGATTGAGAGCTGGAATCTGATATTGTACCTCATTGTGAGAGAGCATGAACGAGAGGAAATCATTTGCCTGAAAAAACTTCACCAGCTGCAGTCAAACACACACATCTGGGAAGGGCCATCAAACACAGCCTTTTCACTTACCAGTTCAGAGCAAAGCGTGACATCCGAATGATAAACACAGAGCGATGTTAAGGGCAAAAAAGGCAAAAGACATGAAATACTGATACAGAAACAGAGATTAAAAATAAACCTTCAATAAAAAACCTAAATAAAGTCAAGATTTTTTTTTTCCAGGTGATAATTTCATCCCTCCTTGCTGGAAGAGCTGAATCTGTTCCAAAATTTCCATGTGGCAGGGTGGTGGGTTTAGGGGGAGATGAAAGCACTGTGTTAGCAGGGAGATTTAGTAACTTGTTGAAGGTCATATGTAAAGCTTCAGATGTCAAACACCTAATCCTAACGCATTGCCCATAGGATCTCACTCTCTCTCTCTCTCCTTGCAGCTTCTTACACCTTCCGGAGTTAAACTGGTTCATATATATGGAGAATGGTGTAATGCATTCATGTAATATGTAATGTGAGAAGGAATGACAAAAATTTTCCACGAACTTTGAATTGGTAAGGAAATTCCAGTAAATGGGGATCAGACTATGTAAGAAAAGCTTACTACAAAATGTCTGTTGTTGGTCAAAGCAGAAGAAAATAAGTGTTAATTCAAAATCATATGGAGCTTTCTGGACTTCTCCAATTAATCAGGACTTGCTGGCAACACAGAATAATAATAGTGCCAAGCCCATAAGGCAGCCCAAGTAGAAATTTGACTGTTAATATAGAACCTGACCAATGCTATACAAATCATAGAAAAATAAAAAATTTCTATACAAATCATAGAAAAATAAAAAATCCAGCTGGAAATAACCTTGACAAGTCATCTGACCTTCTAGCCCATTCCATTACCCATTCAGTATCTAAAATGATTCATGCAACATGATTGAATCACTGTAATAATTTGCTTTCCTGTCTAGCAAATTTATTTTCTCTGAATGTACAAGATGTTAACACTGAGAGAAGTGTCAAAAATAACTTTCTCTGGGTGGTCAAGGGAGTGGAAACTGGTAAATATTCATTTTTATATCTTTCCTTTTCACGGTATTTGATCTAGTCCTAGTACTTAGCTGAACAAAGACGTTTTTTATGAGTGCCCATTGCTTTGATGGTGATAAGTTTCCCTGCCATAGCAGTTGCATCACTAATCTTATGACTCTGACTGGCTTGGTCCGTCTTGTTCCCCGAATTTTTAGTGAGGATGCTGGAATATCACTGCCAGAAATGCAGATCCTCCTCAGTGAGTCCAAGGCCTCTGAAGATAGGGATAGTTCGACATAGGGAAGTGAGCTGCTCTGTTGAGTTTGTTCAGAAACTCCAAGGAACCTGAAAATCCATTCAACCTACCCCACAGCAGGTCTTCATGGTGTTCAGAAGCTCCCAGTCTTTCTCTGAAGCAGAAGAAAGGGGTGACAAGTACAGAAAGATGAGCTAGGACCAGAGGAACCCTGATGTACCCCAGAATCTTTGGGCTGCTAAATTGGAGATAATTTTCCTGATATAACTAATGAGATTAGCAGGGGATTTCTGCACCACAAGAAGAACACTTGGGTGCCCCCTTGGCTAGTGAAGGTCTGACCTGACAAGTCTACAAAATATTTGGATATTGCCATTCAAAGTCTAGGAGCAAAATATCTGTGTATACACAACACCGCCACAGCTAATAAACTCTTCTCCTCAAGCATGCTACTAGATGGATGTATAAGGTGGGAACGTGAGGCTTGTGCCAATCAGCTTCAGTTTCTTCCGTGCCATAATCCCCACATTTCCAGTTCCCCGGATAACACAGGTGAAGAAAGCTCAGGCCGGCTCACCCCAAAATATACAGAGGGATTGAGTCAGGAAAAAACTTCTCAAGTCTTCATTTGCCATTGGCAGTGTATGCTGGGACAGGCCTGGCTGGAAATCGTATGATGACATTTAGTTGTTAGAAAATGTTAAAGAATTTTGAAGTTTATTTCTGAGACAACTCTCTTCAGTAATATTCCTCTGGTTTATTTTTTATGCAGCACTCAAAAAAAGTATTACTGCCTAAGTACACATAGATTTTACCTGCAGCTTCTCAAACCAGCAGGGACAGATCAGTCTCCTGCTCTGGCATAGTTGATCCACAAGGACCTCTGGAAACCTCAACAGGCACTGGGATAACCATGACCATATGTGTGTCCCCTGCAGCCTCGTTCCACAGCAGGGGAAGAGATGCTCTGTCCCACCTGCTGGGAGGTGACCTGCTGTGGGCTCCTCCTTCATCTCCACCCATCACCTCATCCAGGGAGCCTTTTGTATATTAAGCTGCCAGCAGCATTCATATTAGTCTTCCTATCTTCATTTATCCTGTAGTCCACCTGAAGGCATAGCACAGACCAGGGAATATTAGTTATTCATGATTTGGACCCTTTGCTGGTGGTTGCTTAAAATGGTGGTTTTGCTACATGCTTTAGTCCTGAATTCTTCCTAATATTAATGTACACAGACAACTTTGTTTCATAGCACTTTTACTTGACTTTCCAGGGCAATGTACCTACTTTTCAGGTATTTCTGAACAGTGGCTCTTTATTTCCAAGCATGGGTAAGAGTAGGTTATAGATTCTTTCTTTCTTTTGTTTCCTTTGTTTTCCCTAGCATCCTTTCTGCTAGGGATGAATGAGTTTAATGTAGTCTCTCTCTTGCTTAGTCTTTACAATGGGGACAGCTGCTGCCTCATGGTAAACAAGTATTCAGATGGCTTGGAGAACAACTCTTCGTGCAGGCAATGCTGTACAGTAATAAAAGATAAACAGCAACATGCAAGACACTCTTTCAGCCTCCAACCACTTCTCCCTGTTAACCAATTCAGAACATATTAGACCATTAAAAGAAGAACATTAAGCTTTGGAGTAGATGGGAATTTTTATCCCCTGTCATTCTCTTCAGTTTACAAAGCAGGCAAACAAGAATGGAATAATAAAAAACAGAACAAAACAAAACAAAAAAGCAAAGAAAAAAGCCCCAAGTTGTCAGGAATTTTTATGTGTAATTCTCAGGGGGAATAGGCAAATGAATGCTTTGTCTTTTTTAGGTAACTTGTAGCTGAGACTGAGTGATGAGAGAGGCATTATACTTTTCCTGGCAATCCAGTACGTGTCCTAAATACAGAAGAAAGCAACCAACAAATAAACATAATTATAACATATATATATATTTATGTATATATGTTTGTACTTTAAATCCCACAGCTTGAGTTCCATATGCCTTGAATGGCTGGAGATTTTAAATGGTGGTTTGATGGAAATTCTTGTGTCTCAGCTATCAACGGATGCAGCCAGTCAAATCCCAAAGCAAGCATGAATGGTAAGCTTCATTTGTGAAAGTAAGGACATGTGGAAAACATGAAGGGACAAGATCGGATCTTGAATCCTTGACTTAACTAACTGAGGTACCATGCAGTACCTTGCAATGACATTGGCCATCTCCCTGAGCACTTTTGGATGTGCCCTGCCAGATCCCGTGGCTTTGGGAACATCTGCTTTGTTTCAGTTTTCCCTGACCTTATCCTCCAGTGAGTGTATCTTTCTTGGTCCAGATTTTTCTTCTGGTCTCAGCGACCTGGGATTCCTGAAAGCCAGTCTTACCAGTAAGGGTGAAGGAGGCATTGAGTACCTTGACCTTTTCCATATCCTTTGTCACCAGAGGCCCTGCCCAGCTCAGCAGCAGCACTTTCCTGGTCTCCTTTTGCTGCCGATGTACCTGCAGAGGCCTTTCTTGCTGCTCTTCATATCCCTCATCAGATTCAATTCCAACAGTGTGATACAAAATGTAAAATATATTTCAGCTGGAACTGCTCTTTTGAACCCGGTGTAGTGAACAGAGAGATACAAAACCAAACAGAGCAAGAGAATAGCATTGCCTCAAGGTCCTGAGGAACATCAGAACCCCTTACATACTGGCTACACAGTAAACATAAGATGAGAATAAAAATATTCTTCAGAGAGTCTGTCCTCTAAAGAGATAAGGTGGGCAATTGCAGAAAGACAAACAAGGCACGTTTATTTTCCCAGGACCATCTGCTGAGTTTTTTTGGGGAGCAGAGGGTAGAGTTGAACTAACTAGAGTTGATGTCTAATCACATCCCTGCACTGAAGCCTTTTCATGACCATTAAATGGCATCACTTCTGCTTTTCCATTATGCAGATTCATCACCCTTCTTTGTTTCCCAGGCTGAGAAAAGGGTGCAGAACAGTGGGGGGAAAAAAGTAGATTTGAAATTACTGTATTGAGTTTGCAAGACAGCCACCTCTATAAGAAGTCTCAGACCTACCTTTACCTAGGACATGCACCAAATTCTTGCAATGCAAATCACAGGAGGCAGAAATGGTTGCCATTTTTGCATACTCAAACACTTCACCAGCGAAGCTTTTGCCCAGAAGGCCCTTAAATTCACCCAAGACATACTGAGGGACAAACTGAACTTAAAAGATACAAATGAGAAAGCCAAAAAATTGTTCTCGAGCCCCTTTGCCAGCCCACTGCCTTCATACTTATTATTTTAAGATTATAATAACGGCTATTAAAGGGCTTTGTAAAAACCATCCAAGTGTATAATTTCTGTTTGTACTTCAAATGCCCATGTAAAAAGCACTCCAGATGCTCAATTTACATTTAAAGTTCAGGAGTCAGGCTAGAAATGTCTATTTCCATGTAAATCTCAGCTATTTCTAAAAGCATCGGGCAGAACAATTTATTTTCCATCTAGCAATTAGTGTATCATCATCTTTCTTTGATTAACCTCCTCAATGAGTCTCTTCGCAAGGTTTCATGGTGAAACTGGACTGACAATCACATCTTGCAGGCAGATATGCAGCTTAGCCAGGAGTAGGGCATTTTGTAATGTCCTACATTTGGTATTTTGAAACTTTAAATCATAGAATCATAGAATAGTTAGAAGAGACCTTTAAAGGCCATCTAGTCCAGCCCCCCCTGCAATGACCAGGGACATCTTCAACTAGATCAGGTTGCTCAAAGCCCAGTTCAACCTGACCTTGAATGTTTCCAGGGATGGGGCAACTATCAACTCTCTGGGCAACCCGGGCCAGTGTTTCACCACCCTCATCATAAAAAAATTTCTTCCTTATATCTAGTCTGAACTTGGATATGAACATCAAAGGAGCTTCTGTCAAAAACTAATATACCGATGAACACTCCAAGAATTTGTTTAAAAATAAAAAGTTCGTAACTTTTGCAGGGCCCATAAACGCAAAATAAACAAGTGTCAATAATTATTACCCTGTTGATTATTTGACACTATTTACCTGTAGAGCTTTTATGTTTTCTGAGATTAAATATTTTCTCAAAAAAGAATGCAAATATTAGGAGTATCCAAAAAACCTAATTGTCTTTCCATTTCGGATCATCTTCTCAACACCAACTTCAGATCTGCCCTCCATTCAGGCAGCTAAAGTTACATGAGATGAATCATTTTTGATCCAGGTGTATTGTCAGGTGCTCAGCCTGTTTGAATGACTGGAAAATCATTGTAGGATTTAAGAAGTGATCCAGTCTTTCACATTACCTATAAATGTTTTCAGGTTTTGTTCATTTTTGTCCTATTTTTCCTTTCCTCTTTTGTCATTAGGACACATTTACTCAAGGCATATTGCTGCTGCAGAGAAAACATCTTCCATGTCCAACGATGATCTAGTGGACAGGATTCAGTGTGATAAATGACAGTTTAAGGAGCAGGGAAAGATGGATGCTATCAATACAGCAAACCTTTCCCTTTGTCCGGAATGAATGTGGATGGTGCCTCATTAGCAGCAAGGTCATGACAAAAATGCCTGAATGTTCTCACCCGTGCTCCTCATCCATGCTCAGTTCAGTTCAAGTTACTACTGCCTCTTTAGAGCTGTGGTGATAACACACCTCCTTCTAGAAGAAGGAAAGATCTTCCCTGAAAACAAAGTTACTTGTAAGGAGCTGTGAACCTTCCTCTTCCCCTGCCTCTTCAAAATCTTTACTGTAACATAATGTCACAAAAGAACTTATTCTCATGAAACGGTTTGCTGAATGGTTGGAAAACCTTCTTTGTTGCAGGGTGTAATTAAGTGAAATGCTCCTTAGCATTTGTAACGGCCCCAGGATGGTGTTTCTCCTTTAGTATGATCAAGTAAATGTACCTGCCCAGAATTAAATAGACTTGAGCTGAACTTGAACCTGAGTTAATCTCCTTCTGGGTGGGAATCTAAAATAGCAGGTGAGTCACTAATCTGGAACTAAGCACATTCTCATATGGCATGAAAAGCTTTCATGACTTTCATCTGACCTTCTTGTTTTCCCCAAGTTCACAGTCTCCTGCAGTAGAGCTCTTTTGCTCTGTATCCAGAAGTAAAAATGAAAGCTTCTCCCTGAATGTGTGCCAAAGGCATCCATTGTTTTCTGACCACCACCAGATGTGCCTGGTTTCTTACCATTTTCCTAATGCCCAGGGACTGTCAGTCAAGTGACACCATGTAGCTTGGGGAAGGACACACAGACTGGCATGGAATAGCACTACCATTCCTTTGTGTGCTGCTGGATCTGCGAGCTGTGAAAGCAGTCACTGTCTTCACTGAGTGAATAATCTGATGCCTCTGTACACCCCAACACCACTGCTTTCAGATATCTTCCACGAGAGCAGATGTTGCCTTTAAAAAGTTAGTTGGAGCTGGGGAGTCAGGTAGCAGTTGTTCTATGTGGACAAACAGGGAAATAGTGCCCAGTATGGCCACATCTTATTTGGAAGTAGTATAGCTATACCTGAGAAGTGTCATCCAGGTGGCACTTCCATGTAGCATGGCAACTAGAGAAATCTCAGATGTTGAGTTAACCTAGCTATATCTCATCAAAGCTTGGGAAAACCACCATAGATAAAAATAACGGATGAGAATCAGATCTTCTCACTAACATAACTAAAGTACCCACATTGCTAAGTATAACCCTAAAATCAGATTATAGAGAGGATGAGTCCTATGGGTTCTCTCTATTACATTCCATGTACATTAATATCAGCATATTGCATCAAAAAGATCATCCGGTAGATACAACTAAGAAGTTAGTCACTTGACCAGTGACGTGTCCAAATCATCCTTTAAAAACAGCTTGGATGAACCACCAAGAATAATAGAAAAGAAACCTGCTATGTGTTTTCCTCCAAAGAACAACAATATATCTAATACTAATCCACAGGTATTACGGTCCTGTTTCTATGGGTTAATCAACAGGACATCTCCGTCAGTTTAGCCTGTAACCCTATGGATTTAAACGCTTCAACTAGAGAAAGTCAAGTACCACAGTGTTGCATTTCTTCAGTGAATACCCTAACCACCAATATACAGGGATAAAAATGGTGCAAATCCTCCTCTTACTGTGGATGGGAAGGAAAGTGTTGAGTTCAGGGCAAATGTACATGCCATGTCTTGTGGACATGTAAGCTGGGCCTTCCTAGGAACTTCTAGGAACCCAGAAGGGTCCTTTACAGGGACGCAGGGGCATGTCTACTTCAGTCTAGCTCAATTAAAGCAAACTCTGATGAGTTAAAACAGTTTTAGGCAAGACAGAGAAACCAAGCTTCTCAACTCAGCAAAGGTGACAACATACTTGGGTGTGACAAGTAGCAGAAACTGAGGGATTGAGTCAATTTTCCAGGAGAAGCATCAGAACAAGACATGCATACCTTCACGTTCATGGATAAATATTCAGGCTAGACAGGTCATTTTGGATCATCCTTTTAAATCTGTACATATAAATCCTTTGTAAGTTGCCGTAAGCGTTAGTATAGGTCTCTCCTCAGATCTCCACAAAGCCTTCGTGCCTTCATGACAGAGGAAACAATTGTGTCTTTCAGTAAATCACCCGTGCAGTCAGTCAGTCAGTCACAGCTCTGTCCTGCAAGGTGTTCAGCTTTCCTCTGTGTCATGGTTTGGGCTGGGCTGGCCCCTGAAACGAATGACAGATGCTCTCTTTTACTTCTCTCCCCATCAGAGAAAGGAGAACATCTCCCTTCAGGCAGAGAAGGATGAGAGAGAAAAAAAACTTATGAGTTTAAAAGAGAAACTAACTACTTTAATGAAAATATTAATAAAATAATAAAAAGAATATAATGAATTATATACAATATATACAAAACCGTATCAAGCTCCCAGGATGACGATCACATCACCAGCAGGCACTGGGAAAGTTCCAGACTGGACTCAATGACAGATGGGAACTGGATTCTCGATCTGGAGTCAGGAATCAATGGATCAGGATCAAAGGCAGACGAACAGAGTCCTCCCCAGACGCCAGCCATTGAAGAAATAGACTGATCCTTTGGTCCCTCAGCTTTTATACTGCGCATGGGGCAGATGGGATGGAATATCCTGGTGGGCAATTTTGGGTCACCTGTCCTGTCCACTCCTCCCCACAGGTGGGACCTCTCTACGCTTTTCTTCTGCCAACCCTCCAACGGGGCAAATAACAAAGTGAGCAGACCTTGCTTGTTATAGCAGTAGGTATAAGCAGGAACCTCTCCGCATTCCTTGGTATAAATTATAAACAATCATGTCTTATCACTCTGTGAGCGGATACTATCGGAAAAATATGCCATTAATTTCAGAGAGTTCAGTTAGTTAGAAGAAGCTTAGCTGAAAAGTAAAATTACTGAACAGAAAATTGGTTCTGTTTTACTTCAAACCAGGACACTCTGGGTCATGAGGAACTTGTACTGACACTGATCAGAGGCTGATGGGACTCTGCAGCAGCCTGTGGAGCCAACCATGGAGGCTTGAGTGCAGAAGAGCCCCATGGCTCCCCTCTTATTCTCAGGGTTGCAAGCTGAGAGGCATTAACCCCTGGGCAGGTGCAGGCCTGTGAGCGAGGACAACTATCTCCACAATGAGTGCACGTACAGTGAACGGCAACTTGTTTTAAGGGAGAGAGGTGACATCCTTGTGTTCTGTTTTCTCAGAAGAACAACACAACCCATGTGGCAAGCCTCCTGCAGCTCAATGTGCCATTTCCTAATAGGATGCCAAACACCTGCCTGGCAAGATCAGGATTATTTGAGCTGAGCTCATGCATCGCATGGCTTTTTCTAATGAATCCCTCTTTAGCATACATTTATGCCAGTTGACAAAGTGAAAGAAGCAATTTCCTTAAATATTGAGCATTCATACGTAAATTGCAGCCTAGTGGAATCTTCTCCTACCCAAATGGAATCCTTTATCTATTTCTGTTATATAAGAAAAGCAAATAATTTCTTATCGGTCGACTTTGAAATACAGGCAAGTGTTCACTTGGAGTGTTATGAAGTGTCAGCTTTTCTACAGCATTTACTTTTCATGCTCTTAATTTCTCATTTCATTATCTCGCCTTATTCTCTTGCCGTGTCAGTGTTTTGATTTGATGGCTTCCATGTGACAAGAGCTCTTGCTGTGTGAGCGATACAAATGCGGCTTTAAAAGTGGTACAACTTGCTGTTAAGGCAGCTTCCTTCCTCAGGAATTTCTTAGAGCTGCAATGAGACAAGGCATACAAGGGAAACTTTGATATGCACAGCAGGCTAAGCCCTCCTGCAGTCCCTGCCATGGATTGGTCTGCAAAATCTGTCTTTCTTTGTTCCTGATTTGCAGAGGTTTGATCTGTTATTGCCCTGGCAAAGGAGAAGTGGTACTTCACACTTTTATCTCTGAACGTTCCCACTTCAGTCAGTGGGATGCTTGCCAAGTTCTTAACCAAAAAATATCGTTGCTTTAATGCCCAAAGAAAAGGCTATAATCTTTGCTTGGCTTTTCCTGAAGTCGGTCCCTACGCCAAAGAGAGAATGAAAAGTACAGCTGGGGCAGAGTCTGTTTCTGCCAGCGATGCCCAAGTTGAGATGCTGGTCCTCAGAAGTAAACTAAGGAAGACGTCAAGCTTGTCAGTGGCCATCAGGAGCCTCAAGGTCGTGTTTGCTGCTGTCAGGGGCAGTGTGGGAAAAAGCAGGCACCAGTAGGTGTTGAAGAGGTATGACAGCATACAGCCTTCATACAGCACGGACGAGTCAGATATCTCTGTGTCAGAAAGGAGAAGAACAGTTGCCCTGATCCCATGCATATCATGATAAACAGACCTGGAAGAAGAAAGTCAGCTTTCATGAGGAACTCCACTTTGTACAATAACAGGAAAGAAGGAATGTCTTGCTAGTTAAATATTTCTTTTCCTACTATGTAGCAAAGATGTATCAGCACATCCAGTTGTAATCTCTGTCTCTTCTGGCTTTATTCCCCCCTCACATAGAGTCTTGGAAAGGAAATGCTGCAAACCTTGACTCACTTGGGGAATCCCACTGCACACCAGTGAAGTGAGAAAAGACTGTTCATGTGAACTAAGCAAGATCCTGCAAAGGGAACAGTTGCAGTGCAAGACTTGTTCTGGTTGGGGACTTCA
>VYZM01010756.1:1226803-1247480 GCA_013398915.1 Dromas ardeola | reverse complement strand
TTTTCTCCAGGCTGAACACCCCCAGCTCCCTCAGCCGCTCCTCACCAGACTTGTGCTCCAGACCCCTCACCAGCTCCGTTGCCCTTCTCTGGCTGCGTCCAGCACCTCAGTGTCTTTTTTGTGGTGAGTGGCCCAAAACTGGACGCAGTGTTTGAGGTGGGGCCTCACCAGTGTCATGTACAGGGGGATGATCACTGCCCTGCTCCTGCTGGCCACACTATTCCTGATACAAGCCAGGATGCTCTTGGCCACCTGGGCCCACTGCTGGCTCATATTCAGCTGGCTGTTGACCAATACCCCCAGGACCTTTTCTGCTGGGCAGCTCTCCAGCCACTTTTCCCCAAGCCTATAGCACTGGTTGGAGAGAGAATGGTTGACCCACAAAGCTCTCTGAGGCCCGAGGAGGATGGATGCTGATGAAGAGCTGGGAGAGCGTGATGAGGAGGGAAGCAGGTAGATGGACAGTCTGGTGAAATGGGCTTTCCTGCAACAAGGGTGAGTGGAACAAGAAGAGAAGAAATGCTCCGAAGCCTGCAGTGGAAGTGGGCCCTCCCTGCCTGGAGAAGAGAGTTAAAAACGGGGGTTAGGTGCTTGTTAGGGCAGAGCAACTCAGGGTCTCTGCTTTCAGGCACTTCCGTATGGTCTGATGCTTGTATCATAATTTATGTGCGCACGTTGACCCCAAGGTTATTTCCCTGCCCTATGAGATACACTAGATATGTATATGCCATTCAACCCTTTCCCTCGTTAGGACTTCAGTCCCTTTGCCTATGAAATGCAGATAACCCCATTCATCTAACTTTTTTACCTCTCCCTACAACGGGTTTGGGGATCTACAGATGCCAAACACACTTGTTTGTGGCTTGCTGGAGTTAGAGTTGTGAGTTTTCTTTAAAAATATGTTCTGTTTTCAGTTTCTTGTCTCATTTCAAATGTCAACCTTTTTCTCTTCTTCCAGGGCCACCCAGGGATTTTATTCACAGAATTGGAATGAGCTGCAAAAGGGATAAAGATCATTCACGAGAACTTTGAAAGAATTGTCTGAGCTCTATGAAAAGAGGATTAAAAATAAAACAGGTAGGTGAAGCACAGGCTCCAGCACGAACATCTTATAAACACTTGTCCGTGAAACCGAGAGCTCTTCCCGCCGCGCTGTTTGCTCCGCACGGGAAGGAGCTGCCGTATCCATCTCGCAGGCGGGTAAATGGGAGCGCAGCCTGAGGGCAGGAAAATACAGCAGGTTAGAAAATCTGCCAGCTCGTTGGGGAATATGTTTGTGCGCGTCCCCCCTGTGTAAACTGGCCAGGGGAGCTCTGCCAGGGGTTGTTTCAAAGCTGGCACGGACAGAAACCTCCAGCTCCTGGGGAAGTTGAGGTGAGGAGGAGGAGAGGGAGAAAGAGCTGTAATCCCGTGCTGCCTTCACGCACAACCTTCTGGCGCTTTCGAAGTGGGTGTAAAACGAAAGGCTATGATGATAGCTGCTGCCCAGCGTGAACGGGACCCATTTGGGTTGGCGGCAGCGGGGTGAGCTCTCTGGAGAGGCTTCATACCTGCGGATGACTGTTGAGCCCCTCTGTGTCTTGGCTACCCAGCTTGGTCACATCTGGCTCTTGGCCATGGGAATGTTGCTGGCATGTCAGGAAAGGAGTCGCTGAGGAGGTCTCTCTAAGGGCTACGTTTGTCTTTCCCAAACCCTTGTGAGCACATCACGCAGAGCCTTTCTGGTGGCTCAGTGAACCTAAGAGCAGCTTTTGTGTTGGTGCCTTCCCGTGCGTTACCCAGACAGTGCGAGCTCTGTTACACGGTGATACCCTACACCTTCCAGCAAAAGCTCTTATTTGTTGACTGGACCTTATTTAAAAGTCAGGCAATTATGCACAAGCACAGCAGTCCGGACATCTGGATGGGGCTTTGAGCAGCCTGGTCTAGTGGGAGGTGTCCCTGCCCGTGGCAGCGCGGTTGGAACTAGATGATCTTTAAGGTCTGTCATGGGTGGAGTGATTAACTTCACTTGTAAGAGAGTAGTGAGATATTTATAAACATAAAACAGTGATTTAACGAAGTTAGTAGTGAATACAACAGTGTTTTACGAAATTTGAGGCAAGGTACACTTGATTATTTATTGCGTAGAGGCCAGGGTCAGCCGAGCTGTCAGGGAGACCCTCCCGTTGAGTCACGAGGTTCAGAAAGGACCTCCTGGCTTTCTAAACTCCTCAAAGAGGAGTCTAGGTGCGGCTGGATCCAATCCTAGTCCCAGACTTGGTCAACAGTTTATGTCTAATATCACTTAGCTAGGATTTCGAAGTTTAGCATGCTATTAGTCACTTACTGAGAATCTGTTGCGGCAAGGAATCTCTCAGCCTCGAGGAGTAGAACCTTAAGCGAGTGTCCCCAAACAAGAGGAGATCCTGCCACGCAGGAGAGCTCAAAGGGCTCTCTTGGGCTGTCCATTATTTATAGAGTAAGATAACTGACTTACAGACGTATTCCCATGGGAACAAAATATCTAGGTCCCCACTCCAGACAGTGTTTTGACTGTGTTGCCAGCCATCCCCCAAAGTCCAGGTGCAACTCATCACAACTCCCCCCGATGGTTATGGCTGGAGTGGGGGCGGGGGGAAGGGGAGAGCACACGGCCACAAGGTCCCTTCCAACCCAAACCATTCCATGATTCTAAGATCAGCACCTCAGCTCAGCTGAGCTTCCCCATGAGCTGGTTCTGTGCCTGCGTGG
Organism: Dromas ardeola; assembly: GCA_013398915.1. Classification (NCBI taxonomy): domain Eukaryota; kingdom Metazoa; phylum Chordata; class Aves; order Charadriiformes; family Dromadidae; genus Dromas; species Dromas ardeola. The sequence continues at coordinate 1,244,747 of VYZM01010756.1, read as the reverse complement.
CAGATACCTCCATCCAGCCCACCTTCCCCTTCTCCCAGCTCCCGTCCATCAACCCCGGACCTGCTGTGCATCTCCAGCTTTGCGTGTCTCCGGCATCTACCTCTCATTTGTCCATTCCTCGGGGCTATTGGAGACTGTGACTGTGTTCCAGCAATGGTGTGCTGCAGGAAAGCTTCCGTTGCCCCGGTGGATTTATCTGTTACGTGTGGCTGGGGGGGTCTGAAGGGCAATCGGTTGCACTACGTATTATTTACTGCCTCTCAGATGAAGTAGGTCACCAATCCATCTTGGATTTATTTTGTGTGATGCACAGGAGAAGGCAGCGAGATCCTATTTCTTCCCTGTCCTCCTCCTCCTCCCCACCCACAGGTGATAGAAGGGAGGACTGTGAAATCCTGAGGAGAAAGGCCTGATCCGGCGCCGCTCTGGCTCTTGGTCTGCCGGAGCAGAGCCTGTGGCCCCAGGGAGGGTGGCTTGTGCCAGGGCAGTGGGCTCATTGACTGCCCACGTGCTGTGTCTGGTTTGCCTTGAGGTGCTGGGCTGCAAATGTCAGTGGCCCAGGAGATGCTCCCCAAGCAATTTGCCCTGGTTTTGCGTCAGGCAGGGGATTAATGCATGGTATTTATGTTAGAAAAGGCAGTTTAAGCACCAAATGTTTGTGTTATTCCTTCTGTTGTTTTTTTCTGGGTAAGTGACCTTGAGAGGCGTCTTTTAAGTTAAAGTGAAGGGAGATGAACCCTTTTTCTGCTTGATAAAAAAACATGCTGTGTCTGTCAAGGGTCTTTTGGAGTATTCTGTGGCTGGCTGGAGACTTGCTGAGTTTCCTCTGTTATTAGGAACAAGCCATAACGAAATACAAAACTTTCCCCATCTCTCTCCCTTATCTTGTTCAAGATTCTAGTCGGGGGTTTTACCTGTGCCTGTCTGGCTCTGGGCTGGCTGCTTCCCCCTCCTACCCCTGGGGCCACGTCCCTGGGACAAGGGCGATGCCAGGACACCAGAATGACTTTGGGAGGTGGAGATGACCAGGAGCCAGATCAGGGTGGGAAGTTAGTGAGAACAGAGCAGGATAACTCAGTAAGGACAAAGAGCTCCAGCTCTGTATCAGCCAGCAAAGACGAGGAAGGCAAAGCTGCTGTTTCTGAGGATAAGTCCTTCAGGAAAAAAAAGAAAAAAAAGCCATTTTGGGTGTTACTGATAAGGAATCTACTAAATTCCTCCTTTCTGGATCCCCCATCTCTGCAAGAGATCATTCAGCTATTCAGCTAAGGCTTAGCACACGGGGCTTTTGAAAGCATCTCGGTGCGAGTGCTCGGAAAATGCTATCATTTAAATCTGTAATAGCTCTGTTAGGAAACATGCCCCAGGCATTGCACGTCAGCCCTTGGTGTCGCAGAGTCTACGTCTGGTAACGCTTCGCATCACCCACGCTGTAAATAATGTGAATCAAAGGCACCATCAGCCTGCCGGGGCTCACAGGCAGCCTCAGACCACGGGCCAAACGGTGGTCCAGTGTGCCCGGGTGGGCTCCCAGCCCAGGCTGGGGCTGTGTGACAGAGCCCTGTGTCCTCGCAGGCAGGAGACCCTCACAGGTGAGCTTTACTGGGACATCTGCCTGCTGTCGGTAGGCCTGCTTGCCCTGCTCTCCAGTGGGGCTTCTCCGTTGGGTTGTGGGAGAGGCAAAGCCAAGCGGAAAGTGATTCGTGCATCTTTTTCTTGGAAAAAAGCAATACAGTTTCTGGAAGCAAACCTTGGAGTAAACAGCTAAGTGCCATCCACTGTGTGACGCTCAGACAGCCATCTGTAGCAGGAGGTGTGAGTAAACCCTGCTTAGCCTGAGCTTTTGGTGGCAGTATTGAGGTTAAAGAGGAAGGTCTGTTAGATCCTCCACTGATGTCTCCCACTGTTCTTCTGATAAAGGATGGAATTAGGAGATTTTGAAAGCTCTGATGCAGTTACTGAAATGCTTTTGCAGCACTTACTGCTTGCTTCTGCCCACACATGCTTCTGAATAATCATAAGTTTCTTCTATAATTATGTTTATTACACACTTGCTATGGCGACGCGCTATCCTGCGCTGTGGATGAGACCACAGCCAAGCTGGAATTCTGCTCGGGGCGAGCAGCTGATTCGCGGGGCGTGGGAGGGAAATCCTTCGGCAGTCTTTCCATCCAGCTCTCCCTGCCCAAGACGGCGTCACAGCAGGTTGCACAGAAATTAATAATGTGATCATCTTTCTTATGTATTTTGGTACCAGCAAGCTAATTAATAATGATGGGTCAACAGTTTTTAGGCTTTTAGGATTAGCACCAGGTTTAGAAGAGGATCACATGCATGCCTGAGCTGCAGTGTGCGGATGGAGGCAGATAGGTTGCAGTAAATGATATATGACCCACATTTGGAAGTTTTTAAAAAAAATATGTTTACTTCTTGGATATGAGGGTTAAAGACTTAATCCTCTTCTCTCCCACCTGCCTCAATTTATTTAATCCCTCTTATTTAGGACAAAACAAAGACTTTTGCTTTATCAGGTAAATGATGTTTTTTGTGTGAGATTGCCCAGCTCCCTAAACTTCATGTGATTTTATGAATTGCCTCCTTGATGTGTGCAGGGGTGAACTGGCAGCTGAGGTGTTGGTGACATCTCATGTTCCAGCAGAGGGTTGTTGAGACTCAGAGATAATGGAACTCCACATGTGAGCTGTAGTTGAGGAAACCCATGATGTTTGCAAGGGCAGCTGTGATACTCTTGTGCGTACTGACCCATCTTGAGCTCTGGTTCCTTTTTGCTTGTACCTAAAGGCTATTTTGCAGTGACCTCACTTGGGGGTTGAAGGAAGGGAAGGTCCTTAAAGTCTTCAATTCCCTCCGAACTTAGGGTAAGACCATATAGCTCCAAATAGTGGAGAACTCTCTGGAGGTGGCACCCCTCAGTTTGCTTTTCAACCTGGTGTCCCAGGCCTGTAGCAACCACGGAAGAGAGGACTGGAACATCTGCCATGTCGAAGGCTGAGAGAAGGGCCAGCTCTGCCTACAGAGTCGTGCCTGGAGAGCCCCTTGGTCTCAGGTGGCCTCTGTGCAGAAAGTGATGGAGCAGGATTGGCTTTAAACGTGTTGTCCTTTCTGAAAGTGGTTTGATGTGGGGAAGAATGATCTGGATGAGTTGGCCAGGACTCTGCATCTAATTGCTGAACCAGGGTGTACGTCTTCCTCCTGTCTTGTAGTACACAGTGAGCTGCTTGCTGTGGGTGCTGGGCTCTGCAGATGGTGTTTGTGGAAGGGCAGAGCACCTTGTGGCTGGCACAGCGCCTTCCTGACATGTTTGATGCTTATACTAGCCTGGCCTGGTCTGACGCCAGTGCTAACGCTGTGTTGAGCAGAAGGTTGGATGAGACACCTCCAGCCTGACTTATCCCATCGTTTTGTAGCACTGCAAAGTTTTGCCAGCTGACCCTGGACACGGAGAATTGCTCTCACCCTGCTGCCTGGGCTGACGTGGCTAACGCGAGCCACCGGTCCCTCGGTGGGCTGCAGGTGGAGGTCAAGGAGTCCCTGCGTGTTGCTGCACTTCAAGCCGCTTGGCATAACGGAGAGACGGCGAGACCCTGCCTCCCTCTGCAGAGCTGTATCGTGAAGCCTTTGCCATGTTGACTAAACCTTTCCTACCCCCTTCATCTCCCGGTCATTGTCATCACCTCTTCCTTTCCCCCATCCTTTCCTGCTTCTTCTTCCTTTTCCTCTGAATACTGTTAACCTCAGGAGCACAGGGACGATCCTTCAGACCAGAGCTTGTGCAGCTCAACCCCTCTGAGAAAGCTCCCTCCTGCTTCCCCCGTAGGGACCGTCTCCTGTCTCATAGGAAGGAGACCCTCAAGGAAGAAGACCCCGGAGCAATGAGCGATGGGTGCGTGGCGAGGGATGCTGTCGGCACCCTGCAATGACTACCAGGCAGTGAGCGCAGGCACCTGGCTGCCTACCTGCCTGCTGGGAGCCCGCCAGCCACGCTGCAGAGCCTGCCGGATACCAATAGGGTAATCAGTGCATAAGCCGCTAATTAAAATATAAGTATGCTGCAGTGAGAAGGTGCTTGTGCATCGGACCTTGAAATGCACTGTTTGCATAGTTGATGAGAGAGAGTTAATGATCCTACAGCAATTAGAAATGGAAACCCCTGGGCTCGCCCCACTGTTTTTTGGCTACCCAACCTGTGGCGCTGGTGGTCCTTGTGCTGCCGTGAAGAAAGTTCCTGCTCCAACCTGGGCTCATCCCAGAGGCTACAGCCCTTGCAGCAGAGCTGGGGATAAGGTCTGCGTTCAGTTTATCCTGAAATTGTGTCTCAAGGTGCTGGTTGTGATGTTTGGGGAGGGATGGGCTGACCCAGCCGCGCCGGGGAGCAGTGACTGGGGTGTGAGCTATCGGTGGCAAGGAGGTGGCCAGGGACCTGCAGCTTCTCGTGCTCCTCGGTGACTCCTCTCCTGCAGCCCCCGCTGTAAGCCGGCTGTCTGCTCGCCCCCACCTGAAAACTGGAGGCGTGGGGGGGCCTCGGTTTAATCACTGTTTGCCAAAGTGCTTTGAGATCATTGGAGGAAAAATGCAGTCTTAGATGGTTTGTATAACGAGCCAGACGCAGTTCGCTCTTCTCTCCTTCTTGTCCGTCCATGAGGCCTGAGCAGATTCAACGTTTACTCAGGTGGCAAAGTCAAACATGGTCAGTACACCTGTTAAACACATTGGCACACAAATTAAGGGTGAACTACAATAGATAATCCCTCTTATAATGAGCATGGAAAATTAAACAGAGAGGGCAGGAATTAGGTGTCTCTCTATTTGCCACAGACTATTCCCAAGGAAGTTTCTTACCACCTTTGCTGGGCAGGGGCTGCCCTGCAGACCACAGCAGTTGCTTTGCCTCCAGATGTGTAAACGTCCAACCATTTTCTGCTGTTTTCTTCCCCCTCCAAGCAGTTGTGCCTATTCAAAGTGCCTCCTTCCCCCAAGCTTTGATGCTGCAGCAAAGTCTGAGTCGTAGAAGACGGAGCAGGAGCCCCAGGTCTGGATGCTGCTGAAGCTCGGTGTGAGTTTTGGGTCAGGGCTGGCCTGGAGCTGAGCTAAGTCCCCAGTGTCGGTGCAGGGTTTTTTTTGTGAACTGCTTAATGGAGTTGTTCTCACAACAAGGCAGAGAAATACTATGATATGAAGGGAGACGAGGTGTGTGTGGGTCTGCGCTGGGGAGCCTGGAGCCCCACTCTTCAGCTCTAACCATGGAACAACACGCCTGCCCCTCTGTAACGGGGCAGAAAATCGAGTGTAGAAAAAAACACTGTAGAGGAAAACTTGAATTTCTGGAAAATTCCATCTTGGCATCCAGGTGGTGATGCAGGGTCTGTCCTGGGGCAGGCAGGGATGTCTGCTGCGGGGGGAAGCAGCATCCCCAGGGCCGGGCAGGGAGCGAGGGATGCGCGGGGGTCCCAGGCTGGGAGGGGGTCCCTTTGCAGGAATCTTCTTTCCGAGCCCGGCTTTCCGAGAAAAGCAGCCCCGGCATGTGGGAAGAGGCGCTTTGGTTTTATTTGCTGAAGGAGAGATCTTCCAGCCGCTGCATACTTAATGGCTTCCTAGGACCATTCATTAACCTGATGAGTCGATCAGCGAACCCAGAGCAATGATTCTAACAGCTTGCCAGGACGTCTCTTTTTACCCCAATAAACTTTCCCCCTCCTCCTAGCTCGGCTGATGAATCTGCCCTGAGATGCAGAGAAGGGTATCTCCAAAACAATGAATCCCTGTCAAAAGATTTGTGAGCAGCCAGCCAAACAATTCCAGCCACGGAAAGACATGAGAAAGAACATCATTCCCGAAAGCGCTGCATTATTGATTAAGCATTTGTGATCCATAAAACATAGTAACAACGGGGGGATGGCTGCCGAATGAATTCTACCAAAAAAGCTCTTCTTTCGCTGTCTCTGATCCTCAAGGACGAAGGTAAAGTAAGTTTAGCACCGAGCAGGAATTCATTTGTATAATAATGGTTTTTGATGACTCGCAAAGGTTATTTTATGATTAGCCATCTAATTATAAAATGGCCAACAATTTCATCTTATCCAAATCTGCATCAGCTAAATTATGAAGTGCCCTTGTTTTATGCAAATTCTGGAAATATTGCTTCTCTAACCTCCCAACCCCGCTGTCTGTCAATAAGGCTTGCGTGGAGCATAAATCTTAGGGCAGTGCCAGAGCTGGCTTCAACTGCAAATAAAACATGGCGAATTAATTCGGCGGGTGGTGAATGACGGCGGAGGTATGGGCACGGGGCAGGCGTGGGTGCCTGACCCCGTGGTGTGGCTGGAGCCGGGCCACACCATCTTGGGAGGTGCTGGGTGGGCACAGGGGGGTGGGAGGGATGTGTATTTCTCGGTATGGGTTCATAGATCATCCGAGAGACTGGAGATGGGAGAAGTCCCCCCATCCAGGCTGTGCAGGCGCTGGAGGAGATCTGCTCCGTGTTGGCTTTGCTGCATGCTCCATCCTTCCTCAGCTTTTGATACCCCTCAACCAGGGAGACCTTACAGCAGCTTTCCAGTATCTGAAGGGAGCCAACAAGAAAGCTGGAGAGGGCTTCAAACTGGAAGAAGGTAGATTTAGATTAGATATCAGGAAGACATTTTTCACTGAAGGTGGTGAGACCCTGGCCCAGGTTGCCCAGAGAAGCTGTGCCTGCCCCATCCCTGGAGGGGTTCAAGGCCAGGTTAGTCAGGGCTTTGAGCAACCTGGGCTGGTGGGAGGTGTCCCTGCCCGTGGCGGGGGGTTTGAACTAAATGATCTTTCAGGTCCCTTCCAACCCAAACCATTCTTTGATTCTATGAACCTTTGAACCACCCACTGGTTTCTCTCTGCTTTAATTTCTCTTGGTCAGCTGGGGTTAAGAGTATTTTTCTCTTTGTTTCCTCCACATGGCAGGTAGATGGCTCTGAGGAGCACTGCTGAAAGGTCCTACAGCCATGGGCCATAAAGTACAAGTTCCTCCTGGGGCTTGTCCCCTCCCAGTACTGCAGGGAGGTGGCTGGGGAAACTGAGGCACAGGGCTCTGCCCAGGGTCCGACCTCCCACAGGGCTTGTGCATGGCCACATCCCTGCCTCTGCCCATGGGCAGGACTTCACGTGGACAGTTTGTAGTCTCTGGGCAAAAGTACAAGTTCCAGGGACCATCAGAAAAGGAGATCCAAGATCGTGCTGGACACAGGCTCGTTTAACTCTGTGATTGCTAATGAGCTGCCAGATAACGGCCAAGGTGCAGGGTGGTCTGCTGTCCCCTGGGGCAGCCTCAGGGTGAGCGCTGGGGGACCTGCAGTGGGACTTCAGGAATTAAATAAGTCTTTACAGAGAGCGGTTGTGCCAGCAGCAGAGATCAGGCTGGGCAGGGAACGGAACCCATCAAACTCTGTTCCTTGTGCTCCATGATCCACAGCCGGCTGGGAGCTCTGGGAACAGTAAACTTTATGGCTTGGTTACAGTGTCCTTCCTTAGATGTGAGATGTGCTAAAAAAACCCACTTGACCTGCGGACAGTACAGTTTAAAGCACGGTCAATGCAGGTATTAAAATTGACTGTTGAAGCTTTTGTAACCTCAGAGGTATTTTGGAAGGGGGTGCCAGCAGCAGAAAGGCGACGTGAGGGTGGAGCACGGTGCCTCCCTGTGACCCATCCTTTGCTTTGTACTGACCACGAGCACCACCTGTTGTATCTGTCAATGGGAGAAAAAAGTGTCTTGAAATATTTGTGTATGACAGAAACTACATGGGACAACTTGAATGCCTTGAAATCCCTGTTTCTGGCAGCGTGAGCTGAGGGGTTTTGCTGTACTTAGTAGTGGGCACGTCTGAGACTTGGGTGCGGATGGGCATGGGACTATACAGAGCTGTTGTAGAAACACACTGCGTGTGTATTTATGGCTGCTTTGCTTGGAAGGGAGGCTGATATCCTCGTGCCTGAACTTTGTGAAAGAGAGTTGATTTGAAAAAAAATTAAAATAATATTTTCCCGCTTGACAAGCGGGGAGGCAAAAGAAATTGTTGCTTCAGTCTTTTAGTTACAACTCTCTGAAACGGAGCATCCTGGCTGCTCCTGGGAGAGAACTTTCCTTCCCAAATGTGCATCTTCTCTCATAACACCGGGGAAGGCAATACTGAAATAAAATAGTCTGAGACTGGTGATTCTTATAGAGCGGGATGGAAAAAACCCACATGTTTTATATTCACCAAATCAAGTGTTTGGGTTTTTTGCTGTCGTTCACGTTCCTGTTAAAACAAGCTTTTAATGATGGGCTTGTGCCTGTATCCCTGGGACTGGCCGGGCCTGGGTGAGCTCCTGAGGAGGAGAAGATGAGAGCAGAATTAGGAGGTGGGAATTAGGAGGTGGTTTGGGAAATCCTGGAGGGTTTTCCAATGGGACACCTCGAAGTGATGGTTGCTTTGGGACAGTTCCGTTGGGAGCAGCTCGTGGCCCTGGTGGGGCTCCTGGCATAGGCAGGGATGGGGGTCTCGGTGCTGGAGGCAGGGAGAGAGCAAAAGAGTAGAAGAAACGCCAGCAAACAGGGAGGAAAAGAGGATTATAAAGATTAGGTCCAATTAGATACGTGCACTTTAAACATCAGATCCGATTAAACACTGCTGTTTTAAAACCAGGCCCTATTATATGGTTGCAGCTTCCAGACAAAGTCCTGTTAAGTGGAACTGCTTTGAAATCCAGGGCCTCAGACACAGCCATTATGAAGATCAGGCCTTACTAAATATATTCAGTTTGAAGAGTAGGCCCTGTTAAACACAGGCGGTTCAAAGCTGGCCTCCAATTAAGCAGAGGCAGTTGGAGAACCGGAGCTTGTGGGGAGAGGGGGATCCGTGGAGCAGCTCCGTGCATCTGCAGCTCCTCCCTGGTGGGAATGAGCCTCTGTCCAGCCATGGGCAGGGTGCCTGTGGTCCTGCCGGCGCGTGGTGAATTACCCCAGATTGGTTTTGCAGTATGAAGGAAGCCGGGGTGGTCTCCAGGCTGGTGGAGACCAGAGGCTTGAGGCTTCAGGAGAGGTTTGGAGTTGATGCTTGCTGGAACAGCTAGGGACTGATGGAATATTGCTGATGGGATCAGGGGCTTGAGAATTTGGGGGAATAAAAGGTGGTGTCCTGAGAACATCTCTGACTTTCAGACTGTGTCAATGGGCTGTAACATCTGAACTCCTCGGACCTGGGTAGGAATGAGGGCCATGCCATAGGTGGGGTGGTTGTGCAGACAGGGAGGTATGTTCTGGATAGCCCCAAGGTTTTTAGGTGTCCGGTGAGCTGCGGATTACAAGGAAATGTGGGCACTCTCCTGCCTCCTAAGACCCATAGAGCCATGATTGTCTTGGCCTGGGGTCTGTGGGTTGGGTATTTGAGACCGCTGTTGTCAGCACCAGCCCCCCTTTTCTGCTGGCTGTGACACTGCATAGGACGTCCCCACACTTGCTCCAGACCGGCCAGCTTGGGACCTGGTGGTGGTTTTGCTGTAGGATTGCACACTTCCTCCTGATTTCTCGTGCGTGGGCTTCACGGCTGCTCGCTTTATTAATGTGCATGGTTAAGAAACACATCTCGGTGGTGGCCTAGGGGAGATGATGGGGACAGAGGTGGTGACTGGTCCAAACTCCCTTCCGTGGGACCCCAGCCCTCTGCAATGGATAGCCCAGAGCTGTTGAACCTTGGCTGGAGGTGACTTGCTTACATGGCTAACACTTTTCCTGCCAAATACCATCGATCACCCCTCCTTGACCCACTTTGTGCCTTCTCCCTGTGTTCTTCACGCTGCTGCTCCTGCTCCGCTTTCACGGTGAGCGATGCACAAAGGTGTGAAGAGCAAGAAGGGTCGTTTTCTACCTCAGTACAGGTCAGTGAAGAGCCCTTGAGATGCTCTTGCAAACCTTACTGCCATCATTGGGATTTGTTTCCAGGGGATTTATTTGGTGCTGCTTTTGGTCCTGAGCCTCAGTAGCATCAGATAACTTTTAATTAATGCTGGGTGCTTTTATCTTTGATGGAGCAAAGGGATTTTGCCATTTGGATTTTAACATATGAAATATTAACTTAAATATATATATTTAATTTTTGTATTAAATATTATATAGCAGCATGGTATTAATATTAAAACTTTAATACAATGTAAATGTCAGAATGAGTTGTAGAGATAAAACCTAAATGAAATGTATTTACCTCTCTGTTTCACTTACAATAGCAAAAGATTTTCAAGTCAAAACAGATTTTTTTCACTTTTCAACAGAAGTGCCGTTTCTTTGTTCTACAAGAAACCATTCCATTAGAGGCTGGTTTGGGTTTGGTTTTTTTTTTTTACCACTTCTAATTCACATGACTTGAAGACCCAGGGCTTTAATGAGCACTGAGGCTAAGACCTGCAGTGATAGATGAGAGTGCTGTCAGCTCTCATATCTTCTCATCCTGATCTTTCCTCTTCAATTTGCTCCTTTCCCTCCCCTGTTCTGTTCCTAGGAAGGAGACGCGCGTACCTGGCCCTGGCTGATGCTCCCTTGGCAGCCGGTGGGTACCCATGAGGGAAGGGTGGCAGCTCTCGGGTGCTGGGTAATGCTCAGACAGGGCAGGGAAAACAAGCAGCCCCTTTTCCTGCGACCTTTGCTGGGCTCAGATAACATGTACACAGCCCAGGGTGTTGCTTGAAAACCACGGTGAGGATGAATTTGCTGCGTGTGCGCTTGAAATCCTCCCCCTCTACTCTGCCCTGGTGAGGCCGCATCTGGAGTACTGTGTCTAGTTCTGGGCTCCCCGGTTCAAGAAGGACAGGGAACTGCTGGAGAGGGGACAGCAAAGGGCTACCAAGATGATTAGGGGATTGGAACACCTCTCTTATGAAGAAAGGCTGAGGGACTTGGGTCTTTTTGGTCTGGAGAAGAGAAGACTGAGTGGGGATCTTATAAATACTTAAAGGGTGGGTGTCAGGAGGATGGGGCCAGGCTCTTTTCAGTGGTGCCCGGTGACAGGACAAGAGGTAATGGGCACAAACTTGAGCATAGGAAGTTCCACCTAAACATGAGGAGGAACTTCTTTCCTTTGAGGGTGGCAGAGCACTGGCACAGGCTGCCCAGAGAGGTGGTGGAGTCTCCGTCTCTGGAGACATTCAAAACCCGCCTGGACACGTTCCTGTGCAACCTGCTCTAAGGTGACCCTGCTCTGGCAGGGGGGTTGGACTAGATGATCTCCAGAGGTCCCTTCCAACCCCTATCACTCTGTGATTCTGTGAAATCCTGCCTGGTGCCTGTGGCGTGCGTGGTGGCGAGTTGGGGAATCTGCCTCCAGGCACGCAGGGAGGCACGAGAGGATGCTTCGGGCCCAAATGTCCACAAGCAGCGTGAGATGGGACTTTGGGGTAGGGATGGTGCCCCGCTCTGGCCCGACCTGTGTCCTCATGCTCTTTGGTCCTGCTTGCTTGGCTTCTTAAGTGGCAGGGGGATGAAAGAGCCTCCTTTCAAGCCCTCTCCTGTCAGTGAGGCTGACCTTTTAGACCTTGAGGAAAGTGGGTAAAACTCCAAATAAGTCCCTGAGAGACAGTGGGGGAAGGTTGAGAGGATGAGGGACTGGGGTGGGGGGGTCCCTGTCCTGCTGGCGAGGTCCTGTCCTCTGTCCTGTCCTCTCCGGGGGAGCAGGGCTGTGCCAGCATGGTCCCAGTGAGCTGAGATGCTGTGGAAATGTCCGAGCTGGCTCAGGGGGGGACACCGCAGTGCCCAAGAGCCCCCACGTAGCTCTGCAAGGAAGGTTGCAGCAGAGAAATGCTTGGGGACCTGTCCCAGCAGGACAAGTTGGCTGGCTTTGTCCCCATCCTGGCCATACTTTTGATATTTCAGGTGGCTGTGATGGAGGAGCCCTGTCCTGTGGGCAAAAGCCACCAGGACGGCAGGGTGCTGCCTCACCCGGCTCTGACCAGTGAGGTGGAATTGTGAGGTGTGAGGACGTGGGCCGTGCTAAAGGAGCAAGTGCAGAGCAAGTGAGTCTCTCGGCGCAATACTTCTGCACGCGAGGTTTCCTTTTTCTTTCATCTTTCTATCTCCATCCTTTTCTTTTTTTTTTGAAGAAGCAGCAGATGAAAGAGCCCACCACTCGCATCAAACCCCTATCAAGTGCATTAAAGGAAATGTTTTTGGCTTCATGGTTTGCTTTGAAGGAACCAGTGGCAAAATGAGCTAGGAAGGCATGAAAGCCACCCCAGCTAGTTTAGCTGCATTTCCAGTGTCAGAAATTCGTTCTCTGAAGTAATCAAGACACAGGTGCTTGAAAAGGATGCACGAGGCTGCATCTTCAAGGTGCACTTTAGCTCATCTTCTTGGCTTCTCCTGTGCCCCGGGGATGGCTGCAAAGTGCCCCAAAATTATCTCTTCCACTCAAAACAAGTCACAGGCTTTGGGGATGGTGGGGACAAAGGTGGAGAAACATTTTAAAAGGTTTTCTTCTGGATAGACCTTCTGTTTTAAATTCCTTCTCCCTGTTGAATGCAATAAATGAGATGCAATGGCTCCCTGTATCAGGAACGCGATCGTGGCCGGGGCTGGTGAGATAGCTACGCGGGGTGATGTGCGAGGTGCTGCCAACAGCCAGGAGCGTGGTATTGGATGTGGGAGTGGAGGGTTAGCTGGGCTCTCCCACCTTCTAGGAAATTGCTTCCCCTGCACTGGGGGATTTGGGACCAGCGTTTAATAAGGGGGCAGATTGCACACTGTGACTGCAAGCATCTTGAACAGGGAGATTTTGTATTTTCCCGTGTGTGAGCTGTAAATCGTAACCCTTGTGTCTAGCCATGTGAAGGTTAATAAGCCCAAATAAAAAATGAATTCTGTTCAGCAAGGAGGGCCGCTGATGGCACGCCAGCAAGATCCTTGGGGTGGGACAGTGCTGCTCGGTGCTCCGTGTGTGTGGTCCCTGATCCCCGAGATATATTCGTGGACATAGCGAATAGCATCTGCTTCCCTCCTGTCCCCCTGCCAGCAAGGAGATGATGCTTGGTGGAGCTCCACAGTTCTCCTTGGTCCCTTCCAGTGGGCACATGTGCAATCCTCGACTCGGCGAGTGGGCAATTTTAGGACAAGTCAGTTGTCCTAAACCTGTCCTGGACCTTCTGCTACCAGGGTGCCATTAACCCCAGTTTTCTCTGCTGAGGGAAATCAAAGCTGTATATAGTTTCTTTGGCCAAATGTGGAGTAATTTTATGGCCAATAAGCAACTTTTCTAGATGTTGTGGGCTTAATTGTTTTGGTGGTCATAGCTCATCTCTAAGGTGGAAGCTTGTCCACCAAGGGGGCACTCTGCAGTCCATCGCCTGCACACGGCTCCTGGAGCACAGTGGGGTCTGCACTCCTTTGAAGCACCCCTTGTGGGTTATTTCTGATTTTCCAAATTGTTTTTCCTTACTATTCACTATCAAATCCCATATGTCTTTTTGGGAGGCTCTTCAAATGTAGGTAGTGGACAGCAGACTATAGGTATGTCCTGTAGGACATGGGCAAAGACCAGGGGATGGGATCTCGGGCACAGGGGCAGTGCCGGGGAGCACACAGCACTCTGTAGCATCTCTTTGCTGTAAAAGTATAGCGGTAGTAAGTGTAAGGCTGAAATGCCCTGCTGTGCCCGAGGAGCTTTTGTTCACAGCCACGGTGGAAGTGAACGCTCCTCATGGGCAGAGGGATGCCATCGCCGCCAGCGTGGTACCCACGGCCACAGGGATCAGCACGCAGTGGCTGTATTTCATCATTTCTGAGATGCGGAGGAATATGAAAATCTAAGTGATAAGCTGGAGTTTGACTTTTATGGGTGGAAGGGGAGCATTGTACTTTTTACCACTAGCCACAGAGGGGCTGAAGCTAAATTGAACCCAGAAGGTTAATGTGGTTTTAAGAAGCTGGGGAGCGGTGGCAAGGAGGAGCAGTTAGTGGGAGGGAGGGATGCCGGTTCCCCAGGGAGGCGAGCTCCAGCCTCCGTCTTCAGCCTGGCCACCAGGAGCAGGGACTGGCCTCGGCTCCGCACACAAGGGGACAGAGTGCCAGACCTAGAGGTGATTCCCCTCCTTGGGACGCGCTGTCCTGCTCGGTGCGATGCTGTGTGGTACCTTAACCAGGTTTGGGGATCGGATGCTGTGCAGCCCAATGGGTCTGGGCTAATACACCCTGCTGAGCAGCAGCCTGGCTGAAACAACCTACTAGCAAAATTGCTATTTCTTCTATGGATACCTCTTTTTTTCCCCTACCCTAACGCAGGCAGTCCCTAGATGGCCCTGTGCGATGCAGGCAGAAGGAGCCCTGTGCAGCCCCTGGCTAAGAGGGACCAGGGAGGGTCGGGCACCAAAATACGGATTGGCAGGAACATTAGGGTTGTCTCCAGCTTTGTACTTGGGTAGCTTTGGGGACCGCTGAGACTTCATCTCTGCGGTGACAGCTGCTATTTCTCTCCCAGCCCGGGCAGGCACAGGCCGTTCAGTCTGAGCCTGTGCCTTGAGGAGCGCTGGTTGCTGAGCTGATGAGAAATCTGCTTTTAAATTGGAGGCATTTGTAAACGTGGCTCGCTGGATTTGTAGGGAAATGCTATTGAGCTGCTGTGTTGTTGATTTAGACGTTTACCTGAGGTTTGCAGTCTCGCTCCTCTTCCGTTCCATTTGCTTTGGGGCTCTGCTGGTGTGTATTACAGGAGCCATTCCCTCATTTCCCAGGAAGGGCAGCAGGGAAATGCTGGCACAGCTGCAGTGTGGCCCCCCTGGCCGGGTTCACACCTTCAGGGCAAAGCTTGTTCACAGAGCCTGGTGCAGCACAGCACTGTGCCAGCAAAGAAATTTATTTTCCTCCTTCCGGGCTCAATTTTCCACTGTGGCGATCCATAGGAGACAGAGAACACCCGCTGCAACCTCTCCCTTGCAATCAGACACAGAGAAAGCAAGGATTTGAAGGGGACGGGAATTTCTTAAGGAAACTTCCAACTCCCTCTCTTTGCTGGATGATGTCATGTCTCAGGACATCACTAAGAGGAGGTGTCACGAGTGCCGATGACCTAAAATAGGCCACCAAGAAGAAATTCCTTCCTCCAGATGCTGCGGTAATCCCTCCGGTCCTCACCCCTTGCCCTGCAGAAGGAGCTGGTGAAGCCGCTGAGCAGCTCAGGGCGCTAAGCCGAATGGATAGACTTAATTCTGCTGGCTGGAAAACCCACAGCAGCCGGAGCAGAGTGTGACCGGTGAGCCCCTGACCCCAGCGCCATCCTCCCAGGCAGGGCTGGCTTGTCACCGCCCTGGCCCTGAGACTCAGGGGGTGCGATGGGCGCAGCTCCTGGGGTCACCCCAGCCTCACAAACCCATCTGGGGCTGCCCCTCCACCTCCATCGGCATGGCCAGACTGTTGGGCAAGCGATTTAACACATGGATGGTGTCTACAAAACTCCCTTCTGTTTTTTCTGGCCGTTGGGAGCAGGGCAGGGGGGTGCGATGCAGCGGGAATCTGGTCACTGGTCTCTTTCCCATCTCAGCTTTGGGGTTCCTGGGTCCATCTTGGCACCTTAAGAGCAGCTCTTTCAGGAGCATTTTGGGGCACAGGGTGGAGAAACTGATTTTTTTTTTTCCCCTTTGTGAGGATAAAAGTAAATCCTCAGTGCTGGTGGGAAATGGCATAGAAAAGGAGTTGTCTGGATTACAAGGAGAGAAATGCCAATTATATTAAAATGGGGGTAAAATCAGGGAGGCTTTATCAGGGCCATTCACTGACAAAACTCGCAGCTACAGGCTGTATAAGAAAAGGCTCAGATTTGAATCCACAGAAACATTCCAGTCATAATAATCCTGTAGCGTTCAGGCAAAACACCTGTGGGTTCCAGTGGGAGCCTTGCTCAGGGCCTGAAGGATTTACCTTATCAGTCTTTTGAAAAATGTTAGAGAGTTTAAAACCAGGGGCTGACTTACCCCGAGGAAAACGATGTGCAGCGGCAGCGCTGCTGCCCGGGTGTCACAGCGAGCACCAGCTTTTCTCTTTGTCCTTTCCCATTCACCGTACAGCAAGAGGAAAGGGATAAAAGTGAGAGCCTGTAAAGTTTCTCCCTCCACACTCTGTCAGCTCTTTTTTTTTATCTCCCCCCCCCCCCTCCTTTATTTCCTTTGCGCTTGGCTGGGCTGTGAAGTCCTCTTTGTTCCTGGCTGCCCTCTGCCCTCAGTGCTCAGAAGGATGCCAAGTGGCCAGCGCAGGGTCACCGGAGGAGCCTTCCCGGGCTTTGTTAGCCATGGCCCTGCCACGTGTCCCTCCCCGGAGGCTGCGGCGCTCGCTGGGAGCCGTACGGACACTGATGTGACCCGGGAGGTGAAGCTTTTCTACAGCCCTGGGTACCAACATGTCCCCACATAACTGTGTTCGGCTGAGGAGACGATAAGCCGTACCCACACCTTGAGGATCTGGTCTCCAGCGTGTTGCAATGGGATTCAGGTACCTGGGGGCTTTTAAATACCAGTTTGTGCTGCAGAACGTGGTCACTGGGGACAGTTGTCGCTGCCCTTGTCCTGGGTGGGTGGGAGATGGCAGGCTTTGCCTCTGTGTCGGGGCTGTTTGCAGCAGAGCTTGTCCGCGGCTGTGGCGTGGGATGCAGCCTGGGCACCGTGGTGGCAGAAAGAAAGAGATTTCAAAAAAATATTCATTAACCTATTTCTGTTTTCTGGCTGCCGCAGTTATTTTTGGGCCCCATCTTTTTCTCGCATGACCTGAGTTTTACCACTCGAGGCAATCGGATTGATGAAAACCCTTCTGCAAGGTTGTTTAAACCCAAAATTAGGTGGAATGAGGAGCACTGTTGAAAAGCAGCAGTCTCTGGTTTTCAGGATCTCCACTTTCCAATAGGTGATGGGCAGAAGAGCCGGCCCCGGCATGCCGGGACCCAGTGGGTGCACAGGCTGTGCTGGCATAGGTGCAGCTCCTCACCAAAGCACATCCTTGTTAGAAAATGTTGCCTTCTGGAAAGCTGGAGAAAAAAGGGCATCCTGCTGTGGAAGAAGGAGCTCAGGTGAGGAGCCTCTGGGGACCTCAGAGACGAAAAGTACACACCAGGAAGCTCAAAACCCTGGGGCAGGACCAGCCACCACAGAGGATGTTCTGGCTGCCGCATGTGCCAGCAGCTTCAAGGGAAGGATGGGAAAAATGGTGAGACAAATTAAGAGGGAAGTTCTTCATGTGTTCGGCTGGCACTCAGCCTGTGTCCTGAAGGATGAACCTCTGTAACCTATACAGCATTTTTTTCTCTCGTGCTTTAGGTGGCCACGGCTCCTCTCACCATCGATCTGAACGTCCGATCAGCTCGAGCCCTGCACCACCGAAACGTCAGAGCCAATTTGCGGCAGCGTCTCCCAGAGGTTAATGGTAACGTTATGGGAAAGTGGTCAGTTTTTAATTCACCGCTGTCTGATTTCACTCTATATGCCCTTGGGCTGCTGCAAAAAACCAGCCACCAGCTGCTTGTTGCAACAGCGTCTGGCTTTCACCTGATTATTAACTTTTTTTTTTTCTATTTTGGGGTTCTTTTCACTTGCTGGCAATTGGTGCTGGGTTGGTGAGGGGAAAACATCTGCGTGACTGGGGAGATTTAGAGAGTTGGTAACAGAAGGGATTTTATCAGAGTCTGGTAGTTTAGATGACTATGGTAATCCAAAGCTGATTACGGCTGGGCTGGTGCAGCGGGAAATTCGGGACGTATTGGACACCGACGCTTCCCGGCAGCATCAAGCAGCGTGTGGCTGTCAGTGTGTGTCGGGGAATGGGAGAGCTCTTTGTTTTCACATGTTCCTGGGACAAATGATGACCCTTGCCCTTTGAGATCACGGCTGCTGTTCTCCTTTGCTGAAGGAGGTAGGGAAAAAAAAAAGAAAGGAAAAAAAAAAAAAAAAAGAA
>VYZM01010756.1:1184274-1226755 GCA_013398915.1 Dromas ardeola | reverse complement strand
AGCATTACAGCCGCTCGCTGGCCTGGTGGGCACGTGGCTGTGGGGGTGAACGTGTCCACACCCAACGTTCACGTTCCCTGGCTGTGACAAAGTCCCCGTCCAGGGCTGCTCCCCATGGGCGCAGGTCAGTCCCGCGCAGATTTATGTCCTTGGGCTCGGCTGCGCTTTTGTGTTGCTGTCGATGAGTAATGCAGCCTGCGCAAATCAAGCGCATAAATTCCAGGTGTCAGAGCCGGCGATGATGTATCCCCACCGGGGCAGAGAGGCGTCTTTCTCTCCTGTTGTGCTTTATTAACTAATATTGGCGATTGGATCACCTTCAGTACCATAAATACATGCCAAGGGAGGTTGCGTCGGTGCTGGCCTCCACGGAGAGTTTTGGGTCAGCCCGGAGGCCGCCAGGCAGGAGGGGGCTGTGACTTTGGCTCGTGGGGTGGCCATTTGCACAGGGAAGCAAACCTCCATGCCGTAGTCCAGCCACGCAAGGATGCTGTGGTCCAGTTTGCCCAGAGATGAGAAACTTTTCCCTCCGGTGCGTTCTTTCATGGTGGGAGGTTTTTTCAACGCTCCCGTGATGGCCACTGCACGTGCACGGGGGAGAACGCGCAACACGGGAGCCTCTGCGGGAGATGACGAGCTCTGCAAAATGCAGTGTGACTCCTTCCCTTTGTCCCGGGTGGGAATGACCCTGCACCAAGGGGGGCTGTGGCAGAGGACAGCTGACCCGTGCTGCCGGTGCTTTTGTCAGCAGAAAAGGGGCTTGTGGGACGCACGTGCTGCCCCGTGTCACTGTCACAATGCGGGGGGCTGTATCGTGATGGGTCCAGCGTATAATGTGGGATGGAAAAAGAGAGCAAAGACCCCCTGAGACACTCCTATTCCAGCCTGCGCTCGTCCAGCTGCTTTTTGGGGTGTTTGTCATTTGAATCTATGCTCGGCTCCCACTAAAGCACCTGTGGGATGGGGTGTCCCCCCCTCGGCACTGCCTGCGGCCCCCGGCTTTGGTGGCACTGTGGGATCACACGCCGGGCCGTGCTCAGGCTGCCCCGGATCGAACTGTTCCATCGATCGCCGCTTTGATTCCCGCTGCTTTATTTACTTGCTCAGTAATAATTTGCTTAATAAAAACCCTGCTATGGTGATTACTGCATCCCCAAACCTTTGATTTCTGATTGTGTCCCCAGACCCAAAATCATCAGAGTTTCTGCATTTGTCTTGAGGGACATTCTAGGGTTTGTGTTGCGTAATTTGGGGCTGTATGGGCTGACCCATTGCTGCTTCATCCATAGGTACCAGTAAACGGGCACCATCTTGGGATGTTTGGGTGGTTTGAAGAGCCCGTTGGCATCGGTGTGTGCGGGGAAACCCCATCCTGGGACACCTTCGCCTGCAAACCCCAGGCTGGAGAAAAGCAGCGCTTATTCCCAGTGACCCTAATACACCAACTGGGAGCACGGGCATAAAAACTCAGCAAAACCCATGATGTTCTCATGTGCCTGTGCAGGTCCTGGCAGCCTCCTGCTCGTGCAAACACCGTTTGATTTATGTAGCAACATTCCGCGGCAAGGAAGGCATCATCCTTCTCATTAGTCCAACATCCAGCACGGCAGGGCCCTGGCTGTGGGCAAGCTGACGATGGAAATATGAAATAATATTAATAAAAGGCAGCTAAAAGTGGGGCTTGCCAGATGCAGCCACGCTGGGGGTTGTCAGGAAATGACAACACTGCGTGTGGGCTCTGCGCAAGATTAGAAAGTGTTGGGAAATGGTCCCCCTGAGTCTTTAACCAGGAATGGACAGTATGCAAATACAGTTGGTTAATCATTGCAAAATAGGACAGGGTTTCCAGGGATAGAAAGCAATTTTATTCTTTCATTATGCAGGCTGCTCGCTCTTAAGTATGTTGAAGAGAAATTCATATTTTTTTTTGAAAAAAGGAAGCGAACGGAAGTGAATGGGAAGGTTTGTACCACGGAGGTGCTTTTGGAGACACTCGCTGCTCCTGGGGGGGGCAGAGGCAGGGACCACGGGGCCGTGACAGAGGGTACTTTGGGCTTGGTGATGGCACGGGGTTTGGTCCCAGTTTTGGAGCAGGTGTCACCTTCCCTGGCTGCAGCTGTGTTTGGTGCGAGCATTGTCCCGGCCTTATCTACAGACTAGCTATAAACCCCAGGGTGGCTGCAGCCACCTGCGGGGGGGGGATGCCAGGCTGGGGGAGTCAGTTTGGTCCCTTGGGCAGATTTGTCAGACTGAAAGAAGGGCACCAGCCATAAAGGTGTGCGAACATGAGCAGAAGCCAACCCATGGGACAGATACACCCCCAGCCTGGACCCCACCAACGGGAAAGACGTGATATTTTCTCATCTCTCATTTTCTCATTTGGTATTTTTCCTGAACTTTCCATCAGTGTGGGGGGAGGAGGAAGGGGGGGGGAGGAAGAAAAAAGTTCTTGTTTCGCTGTTTCAGTCTAATTTGGGATGAAAACGAAATGCTGAAATATTCCTCTGGCCCGAGGCGGTGTTTAGCCAGCTCTATTAATACAGCTGCATGAATATTAATAGTCGGGCTGCTTGCGAGTGTTCGGCCATGCCTCGGTGGCGCGGGGCTGTGGCTGCCCCAGCTGCCGTGCTGTGCGGGGCAGGGACGCAGGGTGCGGGATGCGGTGCTGGCTGCCCCCCAGGACTGCCAGGCTGTGCAGTGGCTCCCCGCCTGCGTGTCCCATGGGGCAGCGGCCAGTGGGGCTGGTGGCTCAGCATCCCCTCTTGATTCTCCCTCCCCGACATGCTGGGGCCACTGGGTGCTAAGTGAACCCCGGGCTGCAGGTGCTTTTGGGTGCTTTTGGCTGGTTTGCTGCCTCTAGATGGCACTGACCCAACGTGCATGGTTCGGGAGCAGGACAGCTTCTGAATTATATCTTGTTCCCCTCCCTTGGGTTATTTTTGTTTTTGGAATCCTGTTATAATGGATGTTCGGTTTTGGCAGCGAGGCGCTGATTACAGAAATAATCGATGCCATTGAGAGACAAGTGCCTGCTCACGCCGGGCACTTCCCCGCTCTCCTCCTGCGGGAGCCGGGACTTGGTGGGTGCCCGTCCCCTGGGTCTGAGCTGAGCGGGGACACCGGGGCAGGAGGCTGCTGGTCTGTGGGCAGGGGAAAATGCTCTCCCGGATGCCTTCTTCCTTCCCCACATCCACCTTGTGCCGAAGTGAGATCCCCTGCATGGGAAGGCGGCAGCACAGTGTGCACCCAGGCAGGATCCTTGGCTTTGAGAGGCATGCCCTGTTCTGCTCTCGGTTATCCCTAGTAACAGCATTGCTCTCTTAAATCCCATTTTATGCTTATTTCCACATCCCTTGAGTCAGGCAGCAAGAATCTGCCTTAAACCCTGGAGCAACACGAGATCTGTGGAGCTTGGGGATGCACCACGGACCAAAGGCATGAGGAAAGGGAAAATTCCCGTTCCTGCTGCGCCTGCTGTGGAGGGTAAAATGCTCCAGCTTGGGTGGGAAGGGGGATCGCAAATGGTGCCTGGTGCCTGCGCATCCCTATCCCAACCCCTCCCTGCAGCATCCGTGCCCCCAGCACCCTCCTCCTGCCCTGCGGGGACCGGGATGCGCTTTTCCCACCGTGGGGTCAGACACCGGGGAAGACTTTATTAAGAGACCCAGATGTATGGGGTGCTGCAGGGACTTTAACAGCCGATGGCTACCAGAAAGGAGGGTCATGGCCGCAAAAGCCAGAGCCTAGAGGGGTTGGCCAGTGCCCCTCCATGGAGCAGGAGGGTCTCAGCCCCTCGCTGCCTCCCTCCAGCTGGGGGGGATTACTTATCTGATGGAAGATAAAGCCCCCAAGGTCACTCAGGCTGAAAGGCTGCTTATGCTCCCTTCTAGGAAATAATCAGAACATTTTCGATAGCATTTTGCCTGACCTTGTGGGTAATAAAGGGGATGGGGCTGCTCAGGGCCAGCGGGTGGCAATGGAGCCCAAGGGGTCTCTCTAAGGATCCTGCGGGGGTAAAGAAGGGTTAACGGCCTGTCCCACAATAGTCATTTGTAGGTATTTGAAGACTGGCATGATTGCCTACTGTGCTTGCTGGGCAGCTTGAAGCAGGGTATTCTGTATATATTTGTCCGTATATAAGTATATATTTGTTCGTATCACCTTAATATTCAGCCATAAGCTGCCTGAAGAACAGTGTGGCATTATTTAAGCTTTATTTAAAGGACAAGTCAGGGGAGATTTCTGGGAAATTGGGGCTATTCCCCACGCAGCGAGGGAGGGGAATACTTAATTCCCTCCTTTCCAGCACAAATTAACAAGTGCGCGTTGTCTGAGCAGGAGGGAATACAATTCGGTTGGGAAACTTGTATAATGCAGGAAGCAGCTCTTCTCCCTGGGACTGCCGTCCTCATAGTCCCGATTTCTCGGAGACGGATGTGTCACTGTGTCTGGATCCCTCGCTGGGATGTGCCCCTGAAGCAGCTTCCCCAGCACCCCTGGGAAAAAGCAAATTTAAACCTGTGGCCGCGTTTGTAGTTGGTGGTGTGCCAGGAGGAGCTCCCCAGTGTGAGAAGCAGCGGTGGGGGCTTAAAAATCAGTAGAGGAGGGTTAAAAACTACGCGTGGCTTGCAAAAGATGCCTTTGCCCTTTCCTGTAAGAGGGAAGGATGAGGACTGGCAGGTTCCCATCTCCCCAGCGGGTATCTGCGGCCGGCACTGCCCTCCCACCAGCCCCACTTCAGGGCTGGGGGCCAGAGGGGAGCCCGGGGTTGGGGAAAGCGCATTTATTTAAGTTAAATCCTGTCTTGGGAACCCATGGTGTGCTAAAGAGCCAGCCACGTGAAAGCCTCCTGGTTTTTAATCCCATCCCATGCACTTTGGGGAAGTCCAATTGATGGGTTTTTAGCTCTTGGAGTCGGCCTTATTGCTTCCAGCAAGAAAGAATCACTGAAATGCACATTTTCAAGAAGATTTTGGGAAGGGTCACAAAGTCACTGAAAGAAAGATGGATGTTTGGTTTGGATGAGGGCTCATAAATTGTCTGGGGGATGGATGCGTCTACTGGGAAATATGAATGTGGGGAAAACATTTGCACTATCTTCTATTTGCAGAGTTATCAAAGCTGCCAGAAATGTTGCTTTTAGGACTTGCAGTATATATTTAACTCTTCCTTCAGCAAATGTTTCTGGCTTTTATTCTTTTTTGCTGAATAGTTGGTGGGCTTGCTGCATGTCCTGTTGCAGGAATATGGAGCTCAGGTCCCCGTCTGTTCTGGTCCTGGTAGGACCCTGTTTGCTCTCCTGACTTCCAGCTCTGGACTTTTTTTTTTCCAAGGTTTTTCTCCTCCCTGGAAAAAAACACGTAGACATGATGTTCTGGAAGCCAAAAAAGAGTTGTGTGTTTTTTTTTTTTTTCTTGTCATCCTAAATGGTGCTTGTCCTCTGGGTGGTCCCACCACTCCACTGACAAGGTGGCAGCTGCTTAGTTACTTGCAGGGTGAGGTGGGAGAAGTGCCCTTAAATATTGGTTGGAAGCAACCAATGATCCATGGTTTCCTCGTTGTTCCGCACAACCAAGGAATCGGCAAAACAGCAGAAGCAGTGGATTCGCCAACCTGCCCAAATATCGGGCAGGTTTTGGGGCAGGATGGTGATGGCAGAGCTTTGCATTCCTGTGTGTCCCCTGGGGAGGAGAGAGCAAGGTCTAGTGCCCTGGACTCACACAGAGAAAAGAAATCTTAGAGCCACAGAGAGATAAAGGTGAGGAAAATCAATGCAGAGCATTTATAATGAATAGTAAATAAGCAAACATGGGCTAGCTGTCTACACAGGTATGTAGCTTCATCAAGAGACGCGGGTGACATCCTGATAATGGCTTGCATTTAATAACAGGATTTAACGTCCCCGTAAAGGGAGCAAGCAGCCTGTTGTCAGAACCATGAGATAGAGTTTTCTTGTATAACACTTACACAAATTGCTTGTGAAATAAGGTCAGGCGGCGACGGAGCACGATGCCATCCCTTCCTGCCTCCCGGCTGGAGCAGGACCCGCTGCCGCGGATGTGCCGAGAGCGAGCAGTGGCTTTGCCGGGCAGTGGGGGGACCAAATCTCTGTCGGCCCCCGGTGTGGAGAGTTGCCCTGACCCAAAAGCAGCATTGTGGCTGTGGCTCTGTGGTGGGGTCTGGCTTTGAAGCAGGGGCTTGTCGAGGCTGGACTGTGCATCCTTAAGGTCATCGGGATGCTCTTATGGGGATGCTCTCATGGAGATGTTTTCATGGGGATGCTGTCATCGGGATGCTGTCATCGGGATGCTATCATGTGGGTGCTCTTGGACACATTCCCAGGCTACACAACCCAAATCCCCCAGCACAGCTGAAGCCGGCACTGGCTCGGGGCTTGGCTCGGCGCTCAGCCCGGCAGTGCAGACCACCCGCCGTAATCCCAGACTTTCCCACCCTGTTACAGCCCTGCCGTGCTCTGGGATGCTATGGCTTCCCTGAAAACTCTGCATGCTCTGGATATGCAGACTTCCTCTGGGATCCTGGCGGCGGCCGGGCTGTGTGTGTGGGGGCAGCAGCTCTTGTCCCCTCCCTGAATCCCCACTCCGCAGCCGTCAGGCTCCCGAGGCGGAGGGGATGGGGGCTGCAAGGCCGTTCGCAGGCTGTATCAAAGGGGTCTGTTGATATCGTGGTAACCACAGGGGTGAAACTTGATTAGCTGGGGTTGTGATCAATAATTAATGATGGTTATTTATTATTTGTTAAGTGCCAATGCTGTGTTCGCTTCCAAATCCCCCAATGGATATATAGCCTTGTTCGGCGTCCCTGAGTTGCATTTTTATACTGCTCGTGGGTCAGAAAAGATTTCACAGAAAGAATATTTTAAAAAAAAGGGTAATCCTTTGTACGGCGAGAACAGAAGCATCCCACTGCTGTAAAATTTGCTGTAACCAGGGAGAAAAATTCTCTTCTTTTTCCTAGTGATTTGATTTCAGGACAGCTCTCTACCGGCTCAGGATAGCATAATCTGCAGGTCAGAAGTTGGCAGAGGAGTAGTGCAAGTTCATTTCTGCCGCTCCTCTGCTTCACGTGCAGCCGGAGCTGCGCTGAAGTGCATCAGAGCAAAGAGAAGGGAGATGTAATGCAGCCGGATTTGAAAAGATTTGAATAATTTAGTCGGCTGGGTCATGAGCGGAATGCGTCGCTTGTGGTACCCGTGAAGTCGTATTAACGCCGGAGGGCTGCGGTTCATCCCCGGGCAGAAGGTGGGGGAAGGTCCTTGGCTTTCCTTTAGCTGCGTGGAGGGATGCTGGCGCACGTGGTCCCTGCTGCCGGCTGGGTGCGGGCGGGGGAGAGGTGCCACCGAGGTGGTTTTACCTCTCAGGAGAGGGGTTCAACTCTACAACGGCAAGGGATTGAACAAGAAGAGAGGACAATTCAATGGGATGGAGAGACTAGGTGGTGGTGACAGCAGGACGAAATACTTCAAGGTTCAGGAACTGAAGTGGATGCAATAATTTGGACCCCTATCTAAAAACCAGCTTCGTCCAGGACCCCTGCACTGGTGGGAACAGCTGAGGGTGGGCTGGGAGAGAGCCGTCGCCACTCTGCCCACCTCTGCCCTCGCCCAGCAAGGTGCTGCTCCCTGTGTCCCTCACGGGGACAACCTCCGTCGTGGTGAGCACCACCACCTCCATTCTCTAGCACTGAGTGAAAAAAACGCTGTGGTTTTTTGTGTTTTTTTTTTTTTTTAAAAGGAAAAAGAAAAACAACTAGTATTCGAGAAAGCACCACAAGTGGTTATTTAGGACTCTATAGACTTTACAGACCCCTTCCTAGAGGCCCCTTTAGGGATCTAGGGGGTCCAGGACTATAGAACCCCTTTATAGACCCCTTCCCAGACAGCCCTCGGCTGCCCAGGGGATGACAACTCGCTGTTAGCAGGAGGGACAGGGAAGTGCCCGTGGGGACAGGGCACCTGGGGACCTCACCAGTGGAGCTGCCATCTCCCCTACTTGAACGTACTGATTCATGCTTTATTTTAATGAACTTAGCAGCCTTTTAAAGCTAATTACATTTCTCACTCTACTGCTCCAAGAGATTAGAGAATCTCTTTTAATTTCCGACCTGGATGTAATTCCAGCCGAACCCCCCCGGGCAAGGCAAGGCTGGTGCCCCCCCAACCCCCGCGGGAGCTCCCTGCACGATCCGTGGGGCAGGGGGTCCCCCGCAGAGCCCGTGGTGGTTATCTATGGGTTATCCGGGTTAAAACCCACCGCCAAGGCTCCATCCAGGCTTGTTGCTGCCGTCCCATCGCCGCAGCCCGGCTGCTCGGTGGCTGCCTCATAAATCCCTCCCGTCCCTAACGCCCCCATGGATTCTGCTGTGCGTTAGCTCCCCTCCTCCCACTCCGGGCTTCACCGCCTTGGCTTAAACCGGCGAGGGCGCGAGTACGGACGGTGCGTGATGGATGTAGCCGGGCGGCTTCGGAACAAATGTGCATTGGGTGTCAGTGTTATTTGTTGCTGTCTGACGGCAACAAATCAAATTTTTAAGCAAACTCTAGATCCTATATGGCCCTATTGTTATCTCGCTGCTCCCGGTGACTTGGACAAATCACTTAAGCTTTTTGCTTGTGGTTTACACTTTATTTTTTTTTTTGCCAGAAACCTTTGTTAGTGTCCTATCCCAGCCTTGTGTCACACAGAGAGGTGGGGTTAATCTCTTGCTATAGACAGAGAACTTGGCATGTACAGAGCTTTATTTCGTATGGAAACACTCTGCGGTTAATCCCTGTTTTAGATGCAACAAGAAAGGGAATGAAGGGTTAATGAAGCCTCCCCGGAGAGATTAGTCTGGAATTTTCAAGGCTTCTTTAGTCGCAACATTTATTAAGGGCTTTTTTTTTGTTGTTGTTTTATAGTTGTAATGCTCCATTCAAAGAAATCCCTCCTGGAGAATTCTTTCAATTTGGTCTCCAGCACAGAAATAAACTGGCTTATCTGAGATCTTTTAATATCATATTCAGGGCTTTTAATAAATGTGAGTTTCATCAGTGGCTTTTTTTTTTTTTTTTTTTTTTTTTTTTTTAAACTGGCGAGATAATTTAATATTAACATATCACACCTTATCACCCAATAACACTTAGTTCCTGTAATCTTATGACAGGCTAATTTCTGTAGCAACATCCCCTGTGTCAAATCTGCTCCATTCCATTACTACCCCGGCTGCTCGCGGAGCCTGGGTTGGTAATGAATATTCTGGCTTCCAAGCTTTTATCTAAGGATTATGGAATGAATTTGGAGTTTAGCTTGAGGGAGTTACAGCTTCATTTTGCCTAGTGGAGTTCGTTCATATCATCGGAATAAATCGTAGGGTTGGGTTTTTTTTCTTTTTGGTGCTAAAAAGGTAAGGTAGAGAACCAAAAATATATATGTGCAAAATCCCCTGCATGGAGGGGGGTGAGGGATTAAGTGCAGGATTTGAGAAAAAGGGTTAATTGAAAAGAGAGATGGGGAGAAGCTGCTGCCTGTCTCCCGGTGAAGGGGCGAGTGGGACCGTGGTGGTCTCACAGCTGCACCGACATGCCTGTGGGGCAGATACTTGGTGATGGTTTGAGCTGGGGGAAGGAGAGGGTCGGTCCTTGAGGACCTTGAGGTGGGTTGTTTGCCAAGGCAGCGGCGCCGGGGACCCTCTGATCATGGCGGGTCGGTGCCTCTCCCCTCCAGCCTTTCCCCACTGCGCCGCTAACGGCTTTTGCTTAATTTAATATGTGCAGCTCAGAAGGCTGAAGATGAGGTGAGCTCATTTGGCATAATTATCGGATGTGTCAGGAATGTGAAATCCAAGGCAGTGTAACTGTCCTGGAGACATCACACCTCCGACAGCCTGTCGGCTCTGGATGCTGCAAGGCTGAGAAATGCACCTGCCTCCTCAAGCAGAAAATAGACTGTTAAAAAAAAAAAAAAAAATCGGGGAAGGCTAAACTGCTATCGTGTTGGGTTTTTTTATATACAGCATATGCTCCCCATCCTTGCTCCGCTGCCCTCTCCGCGCATCTCCTCCCTCGGAGCGGTGCTGGGGCGGGCGATGCCACCCAGGGCAGCTCACGGCGGTGGCAGGCTGCGACACGGGGACAAGCTGGCAAGGGCACATGTCCCACGTGTCCGGTTGAAGGCAGCTCTGATCACAGGCTCGTGGCGGAGGTGTGGGTGCTCTCGCTGACATGAGAAACTCTTGGTGGGGTGGGAGAGAGAGGGTAAAGCACCGTGCTGCGCATGGACTGCGTGCTCAGGTCAGGGACTGGGGCATCCTTGGCTGTCCCCGTCCCCTCCTGCCTGTCCCGGACAGCTGAGAGCTGGTTGTTCAGGGGAAAATACAGCCCCCATTCCACGGCCATTGTACAAAGTAGCACGGGGCACAAAACTGTGCCTGTTGTGAGCAGAGGTGGGTGCTTCTTTCGTTTCTGTCCCATTTCTGCCTGGATTGGTCTGTTACTCCTCACTTTATCTTTTGAAAATCCCCTTGTCTCAGTCAATCTCCCATCCCTGCTTCCCTGCAGCCGTTAGACAGGTCCCCAGCCCAAGCCCTGTGAGGGAGGCACAGCTTTGGAGCAGACTTTTCCAAGCTCTCTGACAAAGATGCCACCAGTAAGGAAATAAATAGCTAGCAGCGGGATGCCGGTGCCAGACGGGAGTGGGTTTCGGCAGGAGGCGGTGGTGGTGTGTCCGGTTGACACTGGGGAAGCGGGGGGGTGTTACCTGGCTCCGTGTCATTCCCATCCACACCGCAGAGTGCCAAAATTCACCCCCTGCCCACCTCCCCCTTCCTCAGCGAACACCGAATAATACATTTGACGAAAAATAATTACCTTGCCATAAATTGGGTATTAGCATATGAATTAGAGTTTAACATATGAAAGGGCTTTTGATGCCGCATAAAATTAATATAGAAAATGACCGTAACAGAATAACAAATTACGCTTTAGAAGTCAGCTCCGCGGAGCCGGGCTGACATCGCGGTGGCGGCACAAGGATGCCTGAGCTGGGTTGGGGGAGGCAGGGGGGGGACACATCACTCTGACCCCCCAAACAGGCTGACCCCAGTATTCCGTACCTCGGGTCTGAGGCAATTCACGCAGGTAATCCCCCCCCATTTGTATTCTGGCACTTCGCCTTTATTTGGGAAAGCTGTGGTTTATTTTTGGCCCCTGGCTTTTGTCCAGGGTGATCGTTTTGTTACTGGTGATTAACCTGGGGCTTTTTTTCCACTTGAGTTTTAAATATGCCGGCCAGGCTAGCTTTCGGCTGCATCGTTCATATATCCGGGACAGAGAGGATTTAAGACAGCTGTTGAGGCGTGTTGTGATATTGTTAAAAACAATCTGTGGATATAAATTATTATTCGCAGGCACGAATTTTTCTAGGGCAGAGTTAAGCTGATGAAGACAGGCCATTTATTTTCTGAGAGGGGGGGAAGAGAAATCCAAGTTCTTATTAAAATATGAAAGGTATGAACATGATTAAAAGTGGTTTGGGTAACAGCAGCTCAATGAGCTGCCACGTGGGCTCTGCGTCCTCTTAGACTGACCCAACTGGAAAAAACAAGGTACTGGCTTAAGTTGCCTTCCCTGAAGTTTAAAATCAACAAGCTTCAGCTTGCATTTGGAGCGAGAGCACTCGCCTGATGAACAGCGGCCGACTGAAATGCTGTAACGTGTTTGCATGTCGTCAGGCATCCACCCAATGCAGGAAGTCTTGGAAAATATGAGTTGGAAAGCTTGGAGATTATCTTTTTCCCCCAGTCAAATAACTGGAAATACCCTGATGGGTACAGAGCCCACCTCTGCAGAGGGCAGTGCGAGGTGGTGGTACACAGCAGCATCTCTCAGCCCCTGTCGTCTTCCCTATGGGCAGTTTTTCTTTGCCACAAGAACAGTGTCTACATGGTGGGGGAGATCGTGGCTTGTGCGGCTTGTGTTGGAGAGCAGGAGGATCTCTAGCCAGCAGCCACAATATAGAGGTAGAAATGTGAGATACCGGTATTTTTCTGCCCGTCTGGCAGAGGAACAGGGCTGGTTTTGTGCCCTGTGCACGGAGGGGTTGGCCATGAGGCTGAACTTCGTGCTGGTGCTTCCAGCCTGACTTTTGAAGTGCCTGTGCAGCTCCTGTAATTGCAGGTGAGCAGCACCAGTCTGGGCTTTGTGTCCGTGCTTAAATATTGCAGGCAGCCTGTGGGTAGCGTGGGCAGAAGGACTTACAACCAAGCATGTGGGAGAGATGAAGCTGGGGAGGGCTGCAGAGGTCTTGGAAAGCAGGAGCAGGGTCCAAGACGATGGTGGGGGAGTTAGCCGCATCTGGGGATGCGTGGCTGGAGGGTTTTCTCCCTTGACCACCACTCTTTCCCAGATTAGATGCCACGTTCCTGGTCTCAGGGAGTGATAAATCTTCTAGGACAGCACCGTGCGGGCAGGGGGGGAGTGTGGAGTCCCCCAAAGCCAACACTTTGCCTGCGAAACATCACTTTGTGGCTGTAATCCTTCATCATGGGATCAAGCTCTCCATGACTTTTGTTTCTGATCCAAATTCCCCACCCTCCATTTACTACTTCCAGGGAAATCCCTGCATTTCCTAATCCCTGCAAGGTTCTCTGCCACGTTTTCTCCTCCCTTGTGGCGTTTTGTGGATGGTACTGCGCCACTAGCAGCACTGCCCTCGGAGTCTCAGCAGACGTCAATCTCTTCCCAGCACTGGACGCTCTGTCTTTGCAACGCTCAAAGCCCTCCGTGCTGGCCTGGGCCCGGTCCAGATCACAAGAAGTCCATGGCTTCATGGCTGTCCCTTTTTTCTTTCTCTTCNTTCATGCTTTCCCCTTTTTTTTTTCCTTTTTTTTTTTTTTTTTTTTTCTTTTTTGTCTGTGAGCAGAAAAGCCTTAGGTTGTACGTATGCCTAAGATAGAAACATAATTATACCTTCCCAGCTGCCGTCTGTAAATGCTCTTGCTATGAGTGCCAATTAAAATAAATGCAGATTATTGAGAACTTAAAGGACAAACAAATCGCTTTTTGTCTAAATATCAGCCTGGATGCCGGGACCATTAAGCTGTTTTGCATTAGTGCCTGCATTTATGACCCGTGTCGGTTCATTTTAGCAGGGAAAGGACCTCAGCCTCCTTACCAGGGCAGGCAGGCGATGGTGGCCCAGGGTTTTTGCTGGGCATCCAGGGGGGACCAAGGGAGAATTTACTGCCCCGATCAACGGACTTTCTTCGTTTGGAGGAGCAGAGAGGGCTGCCTGCTCCGATGGCTCGGCAAGCAAACACTAATCTAAAGAACTTGCTCTAAATTCACATTCACGGTCAGGCAGAGCAAGCCAAATAGAGACAACCGCATTCTGCCCTGAGGGTTAACTACCTGCTGCTGAAATACTAATTGCAGCAAATTGTGTCCATCAATTATAGCAAAGAGGGCTTGCTTCCTACAACGATGCAGGGGGAGGGCAAGGGAGGAAGAAGCCCCGATCCTCTCAAACGAGCTTTCTGCTAATCAGCTGAGAGATGGGAGGGTTCAGGAGATGGGTAATGAGTAGGATGTGAGCATCCCTCACCAGCAGGTAACTAGGACATCCTTGGTCATCCAAAGCGCCCCTTTTCCTTGGGTGTTCCTGCTCTGGTTCATCCTCACAGGTCCCAAGTTGCCCCCTGGCTGCCTGCTGTTGGGAAGGGCTGAGGTGTCATAGAATCATAGAATGGTTCAGGTTAGAAGGGACATAAAAGATCATCTAGTTCCGAGCCCCTGCCCTGGGCAGGGACACCTCCCACTAGACCAGGCTGCTCAAAGCCCCGTCCAACCTGGCCTTGAACCCCTCCAGGGATGGGGCAGCCACAGCCTCCCTGGGCAGCCTGTGCCAGGGGCTCACCACCCTCACAGCAAAGGATTTCTTCCTAATATCCATTCTAAATCTACCCTCCTTCAGTTTGAAACCGTTACTCTGTGTCCTATCATTACACTCCCTCATCAAGAGTCCCTCCCCATCCTTCCTGTAGGCCCCCTTTAGGTACTGGAAGGCTGCTATAAGATCTCCCTGGAGCCTTCTCTTCTCTGGTGTCCATGGCCATCACAGGCCGCTTCTCCTGGGGTTTTCTGTAACCTCCTTGGCCAGGTTGCCGGTGGTCACCACAGAAATTGCCATCACTGGGCTCCCTCGGTGCCTTTTTGAGGGTCTGGGTTTCCAGTGAGACTCCGTGTCCTGCCAGAGTGTGGTGGGATTATGCAACAGGCTGGTTAAAACTTCCCTTTCCCTCCTTCAGCAACTATTTTAATTGCAATACTATGATACTACTAATAAAAAGAGGGAATTCACACTCTCGCCAGCTTTGGGAATCTATTGTTCAGGCTGTTTACCTCCGTTTTTGTTCTGAGTAATGATTGTCTCCTTGGACAAGGTTGTCCTCTAACTTATACTAAATTGGTGGTAATTTATGTAATATTTCTCACTTCATACAGTAACTATTTGCTGTTTACAGATCCTCCTGCCAGGGACTGCTTTTGGGGATGCTCAGCTCTGTGGCTGAGCAGTCCTGGAGGGACCAGAGCACCCCAGAGCTCTGCACCCTGAGGTGGCCAGGCTCCCGGGACCTGACCCCCGCTGTCCTCTGGTTGCTCCCCAGTGCGTTCGGCTCCCTGGCAGGTCCGGGTGAGCTTCTACTTCTGGCATCTCCAGTCTATTTGCAAGGAAGAAGGAGCAGGTATCTATTATAAGTTATCCTCTTTTTGCTACATGCTTGCCCTATTTTCCTAAACTCCTAAGTTACCCATAGTGAAGTTAACAAAGGACTGCATAAAGTGCCGCATCTCTACTGTGTCCAGTTCTGGGCTTACTGTGTCCAGTTCTGGGCTCCCCGGTTCAAGAAGGACAGGGAAAGGCTGGAGAGGGGACAGCAAAAGGCTACAAAGATGATTAGGGGACCTGAACACCTTTCTTATGAGGAAAGGCTGAGGGACTTGGGTCTTTTTGGTCTGGAGAAGAGAAGGCTGAGTGGGGATCTTATAAATACTTAAAGGGCGGGTGTCAGGAGGATGGGGCCAGGCTCTTTTCAGTGGTGCCCAGTGACAGGACAAGGGGTAACGGGCACAAACTTGAACATAGGAAGTTCCACCTAAACATGAGGAGGAACTTCTTTCCTTTGAGGGTGGCAGAGCCCTGGCACAGGCTGCCCGGAGAGGTGGTGGAGTCTCCATCTCTGGAGACATTCCAAACCCGCCTGGACGTGTTCCTGTGCAACCTGCTTTGGCAGAGGGTTGGACTGGATGATCTCCAGAGGTCCCTTCCAACCCCGACCATTCTGTGATCTCTGATCTCTGTGATCCCTCTTGGTACCACTTGATTTAAATAGTGCAGCAATGAATTTTTTCAGGCTTTTTAACCAATCTCCTGGTTGAATTTATTTCATGAGATGAAAAATAAAAATAATAAAAAAAAGAAGAGTAAAGAAAAAGATAACTAAAATTTTGTCCAAAGAAGAACAATGAGCTGGTGAAGGGTCTGGAGAACAAGTCTTCTGAGGAGCATCTGAGAGAACTAGGGTTCTTTAGTTTGGAGAAAAGGAGGCTGAGGGGAGACCTTATCGCTCTCTACAACTACCTGAAATGCAGATGTTGGTCTCTTTTCCCAAGTAGCTAGTGATAGGATGAGAAGGAAACAGCTTCAAACTGTGCTAGGGGAGGTTTAGTTTGGATATTAGGAAAAACTTCTTCACCGAAAGGGTTCCCAAGCATTGGAACAGGCTGCCCAGGGAAGTGGTGGAATCACCATACCTGAGGTATTTAAAAGACGTGTAGATGTGGCGCTGAGGGACATGGTTTAGTGGTGGACTTGTCAGTGTTAGGTTTACAGTTGGTGTCAATGATGTTAAAGGTCTTTTCAAACCTAAATGACCCTATGATTCTATTCTACAATTCTATAAAGCGTCACCTAGAAGTCTCTAGCCCAGTCTCCTTCTTGAAGAAGGACTATCATCACCGCTAGGTCTGGTCAGATGTGGCTCTGTGTGGCCACATCCTGGAAACCTCCAAGGGTGGAGACTTCACCACCTCTGGTGACCTGTCCCAGAGCTACACCAGTCTCCCAGGGGACCTTTTTTCTCTAGTATCTGGCTGGACATTATATTTTATGTATCAATATTTACAGTTTGCCCTGATGGTGAAGAATCATCTTCAAAACTGCCCTTTGGGTAGCTGTAGGAATCCATCAGGAGCAAGAAGTCCTGTGCAGAGCACATCTGTGTGGGAAGGAGAACCCAGGAACTGGGCAACCCCCCCCTCGGCATCCTCGGGGGAGAGTGCAGCCAGTGCTGTGCCGGGGGACAGGGACAAGGTGTCTCTCCCTTCCCATCCTGGCAGGTTTCTCTCGCTTGGAAATGAGAGGCAGAGCCTTGCAGTGGTGTGTGCCTTCAGCACCCACACGTGCCTTTTCCCTGCTTGCCTTTTTTTCTTCTTTTCAGCTCTGTTGAAGTTTCCAGTTATTATTGTAAATTCATCTTAGTTGTATGTCTTTCCTCTGAAAACAAAAGAAACCATCCTTTTTCCTTTTCTTTTTTTTTTGCCCTACCTCTTCAGGCTTTTTTTTCGGGCACAAGTTTTAGTTCCATCATCTTGTTAAATTTAGAACGTCCTTGTTGAGTCTGTTCTGTGTGGGGCTGACTGTCTTTTTGATATTGTAATGACAGTTCGAGTTCTTCTTTTTCTTGCCAGTAAGGACCGAAGCTGGATATTCTGGTCTGGAAGAATTCAGAATACTGTTTTTCTTGATTAGCCACAAGGGCATATCTCTAAGCAAAAATCTTTCCCTTTGGGAAGAAGGGAATGGTGCAGGTGACCTGGAGAAAATGCTAGGGTGACAACCAAATTTTTCCATAGATAAATATGCCCCAGTCCTGCTCGCTTTTATAGTTCTGATCTTAAACGTGGGATTCAAAGAGCATCACACTCATCTGCTATAAACCTTCGCAGTGCGAGGAAGGAGCGTTGGCTGTGTTGCCGACAGCCTCCCTAGCAGAGGCCAGTAGCATTTTGGCATGTGTTTTTACAGAAACACCTACATGAAGCCCCCAAGGGCTTGAGTTAGGCTTAGAGCAGAGGAAAAAGGATATTTGCTGCCTTTTTTCAGTTTTGTTGTTGGCCAAATGTTCTCTGTGGAGGATATAGGATGTTCTTGCTCCTTTGCTGCTTTGCCGCTAAGGGTTTTGTCTTCAGACTTACTCATCTAAATGAACAGGGTACATGTGTTTGACCAAATGCAGGCATTAGATTAAACCAATGTTGCAATTAAAATAAAAATAAATCCTTATACTCTGCAAAAATTCGCAGTACTCTGCAACTGTGTATCTTGTGAATGCATTGCAGCACCTTGTGTTCAAGGGACGCAAATAAGCATATGGGCTGTCTGACTTTGTCCGTGCAGGATTTTCCCAGAAACACCTTCATCCAATGGCAGAGGGGTTCTTTTCTCATCTTTGGCAGAGTTTTTGTTTGTGGTTCATGGTCGTCCCAGGGCTGGAGAGGGATTCATGGGTGAGTGGTGGAGTTGTGCTGGCCACGTCAGGCATGCTGGTGTGGTTGGGTGGCAAAGTGATAGAATTGGCTGGAGTTTTCAGGTAATTCCAAAACTTTGGGGTTTCCTATCATGATCTCTTGCCTCCTTTTTAAGTTATAGGTCATCTGCAAGACCTAAGGTGAGACAAGCACCAATGCCCCAGGGTCCTGGAGACACTGAGTTAAACACAGCCTTTTCCTAAATAGATCCTTGCCCTGTCCCGTGCCATCGAATTTTCCTCCAGTCCAGTCTGCCAGCTAATTATTGCCCTTTTTAAACACAGTGCAGAGAAGCATCTTTGTGATGAGCCCTTGGACAATGAGGGGGCAGGCATCGGGGCTCCATGTGCTGTAGGCACCAGCTCATCTCTGATGATGATGCTGGTGAAGTGGGGGGGCCCCGCTCCTGCAGATGCATCTACCCCCGCTGAAGGCAATCTCCAGCTTAGACTCCAGGACGAAGCTGCTCTGCTACTTATTTTTTTCCCTCTTTTTATTTTGTTTTTCCTTGTCGTTGCAGGCATTTCTGCATTTGGGGAGTGTCACGGGCCTTCTGGCTCTGTCACTTCAAAGCCTGTCGCCCTTAATGCCATTTCTCACCAGCCCCTTCCCACCCACCTCTCCCATTGCGGTGCGGCCCCCCCTTCCTCCCGCGCCTGCCGCCTTAATTCTTTATGGACAAAAGCTGACTTTAGCACAAGTCTCCTTTGATCAAAGGGAGCCTTATCCGGTCCCAGAGACAAGCGCATCCCGGGGAGATGGCAGAAATTAGGTCAGCTCTGCGGTGCTCGGCATGGGGCGGACGGGGCTGCCCCCCATTCCCCCTGCCAGTACAGGGCTGCCGGCCACCCTCCTCCTGCCTTTGGGGACCCCCTGGGGCAAGGCTCTGCTTGGAGGCATCTGGGGTCCCCCCAGCCTTCCCACCCCAGTGAGCATCCTGTCCTGGACCCATTAACCTCCCCTTGCTGCCTCCTGCATCCTCCAGCGCTGAAGCCTGGCTGGCAGCTCTTTCCCTTTTATCTCAGGGTGCCCCAAGGTGTCTTGGGGCAGAAGTCGTCATTCAAGTTCATGCTGGCCCCTGTCAGGATGGGGTTCGCCAGGGTGGCAGCAATGATCACGCTGCGCTGGAGGGGACACGCTAAAAACTGAATTCACAGAATCACAGAATGGTTTGGGTTGGAAGGGACCTTAAAGACATCTAGTTCCAACCCCCCTGCCCTGGGCAGGGACACCTCCCACTAGACCAGGCTGCTCAAAGCCTCATCCAGCCTGGTCCCCTTAAGGGTCCCCTGGTCCCCTTAATCCCCTTGTCACTCATGCCAGCAGAGTCCAAGCCCCTTTACCAGCTATGCCACTATAACACAGAGTCAGCTACATGATGGGTCCAAATCTCACTGGGAATGGGGTGCAAAATGATCTGCTAGTGGGACAGGACTCATCTTGCATCTTTAAGGTGACTTTGCTTTTTTTGAGTGCCCGGTAGACTGTGTGCCCAGCAAACCAGCGGGGAGGGAAAGGAGGGACCTGCAGCTCAGCTGGCTGGAGGGGACCACACTGCAGTCCCCAAGCAGCATTCAGCTCAGCCCCTGACCTTTTGTACAGCTCATTAACAACAAATGCTGGAGAGGAGGAGGGCAGAGCTATTATAGAGCAATTTATATGTAAATGCCTAAAGTACCAAATAAAAAGCAAGCCTACTGGCATTCATTACAAAAAAAAAACATTATTGAATTTTCTTGTAGGTGGCTGTGTTTGGGGTTTTGTTTTTCATCTTGGCAAGACTAAGCACGCTGTCAAACCACCTGTTTGGCTTCTTGATTCTCCGGCTGCACCCTTGCTGCACCCGGGCACAGGTTAGGGCCAGGTTTTCCCCTACCTGGGTAAGGTGGGGAACGAGACAGGGAGACTCTGGCGTCTGAGGTCCCCAATAAGCCCTGGAGAGGGACATCCCACCTCCACTGCCCACCCGGGCCACCAAGACAAGTCCCCAGAGACTGGCTTTTCCATCCCTGCACAGACGCGGGACCCCAAGGTGTTCTCCATAACCTACACCATGGCATGGACCTTGCTTCCCCTTGGATAGATGGTCCAAAAACTTCAGCCTGGAGGAATTTCCAACCAAAGTGAGTTTACCTTTAGCTAAAACCTGAATTTTCTCTGCAGTGAGGTTTTTAGCTCTCAGCTGAAGGCCGCTTCTGCCAGCAGCAATAGAAACAAGGTAAAGCACATGTATAAATTCTTAATCAAACTGTTATCTATAATGGCCCCAAGTAGTATAGCTGGTGGCACTGCTGCTGAAGAGAGCGTGTCGGTGTCTTTGTGTATTTGAAGAACAAGATGATTTTCCCTTCCTAGCACTGTGTTGTCCCTTGTCAAGCTGAGACCACACTCAGGTGAGTTTGGGGGTCCCAGGGTCCATCTGAAGGCCTGGGGAGTGCCTTGCTTGTGTCGCAAGCCTGGATGTAGTTTGATTTGAGGCAGTAAAGATTATTTCTGGACTTGAATACAAAGTGGAAGAGCTGCCTACAGTGAAAGTTACACCCTTAAGCAGGTCCTTTGGCACCAGCGATCGTGTCAAGATCTCAGATCCTTCTCCCACCCCAGCATCCTCCCACCCTGGCTCCTTTGCAAAGCTGCCCAAATCTGTGAAAACCCTCCCTGCATCAGCTCTGCACCCATCGGCAGCAACCATGGCTGTCTTCATGGGCGTATGACCCAGCGGTGGAGGCACAGGGAGACTTTTTGACCTCCCACACAGTGTATGGTACCGGGGTTCGCCTGCTTGTGCGTTTGTGGGGTAACAGCAACACTACTCCACGCTCGGCATTCTGTGTGACCTTATGCAAATGAATGTAAACACAAAAAGACCTATGCCATTGACATAATGACGGGATGGGTTGGTTTGTGAGGTATTAGTGTTAGCTCAAAGACATTTCTATCACACTTCTCTACACACGGTGTCTGGAGATTTCCAAGAGAGGCTTTCGGCAGCTGTGCAAGGGAAAGCTATTCAAATGGGAGAGAGAGAAAAATGGAAAATAATCAATGTTACAGCATCACTATCAAATATGTAGGAACCCCTGTCCTGGAAGAGATGTGTTTGTTATCTCTCAAACCATTATCATTGTATCAAACATAAAAACTCACTCCGGGGTGCTTGTGCCCATGGCCAGGCATTGCACGCCCAAAGCAGGTGTGATGTGCAAATGTGTCCTTGGCCTTACCCATTCCTCTTCTCCAAACAGCCAATTTAGAATTTTTCTTGTAGTTTATATCATAATTAGAATGACTCCTCAGCCTCGCGATGGGGCAGAGAAATGTTAGCCCTTTCTTCTCTGCATTAGTGAGGAGCAGAACTGTTGGCAGCTCCTGCAGAGGATGGGTTTGCAATGAGGACATCTCTCCGTGCTGGGGTTTTGTCTGCTGCAGCTGCACGGCCAGTCTGGCCAAAGCTTTTGGCTGCATCTGCTGACACAGTGGTGGCACAGTGGCCTCCGGCATCGCTGTCGCAGCAAACCATCACCGTGGCTCTGGTTTTGAGCCTGTGCTCTGGCCTGGAGGCAGCTGAGCGTGATGAGAGCTACAGCAAAACAAAACCACTGTCAGGAGCTTCAATTTGCTTACAGGAGACTCCATCTGTTGGGAAAAATAGTGAGTGGTAAGTTACAAAAGATTAAAAATTGCTGTCTGGGTGTGGAGTCGGGACGTCACGCTGGAGCAGGAATGGGGGCTCAGCCCCAGCGTGAGCAGGAGTCAGAGCATTGCACAGACCTGGCACATTAATGAGCAATTTAATGAGGACCCACATCAACTGGCAGCTGTTGGCTGCCTGAAGGGACAGAAAACCTCACCCTGGTGCTTGTATCATGCGTTTTGCTGCTCCCCCATGTGCTTTGGTACCTCTGTCTGGGAGCAGAGGAATGCCTGCCAGCTCTAGCAGGAATTGCTCTAGATATTTGGCCATCTCTTTGTCTACCCAAAACGACTAGCTGGGTGGGCTGGGGCCTTAATCAGTGTGTTCTTGATTGGGCTAATGGAGAAAAAGACCCAGCTGCCAGATTTCTCGGTGACTTGGGGCAGCCTATTCCTTGTGCACCTGTGTTGACCCTCAGAAATTAACTGAAAAAAATCACAAGAGCTCAGAGAATCCGTCCCAGAGAGGGTGTTCAGGGTAAAAGACTAAAATAATGTTGCTTAATCATGTTGTACAAGAAGTCGATAAAGAATAACAACACAGCTCTGACGTGCTGAATGCCAGACTCCACTTCTATTATGTCCATAATATATCTCCATTGATGCAAGATAAATACGATAATAACATTTCATCTTAATCTTAAGGAGATAAAAACAATGCCTGTTGGCAAGTTGGTGCTCCCACTGTTTTTCCTGGCCGTTAGTCCACAGGAAGCGTTGCCTCATCCCTGCCAGGCACATGCTTTCTGGTCCTATAACTTCCACCGGCCTCAAGTAAAGTGAAGTTCACCCCAGCTGCATGGAGTATTCGCTTCAGCTGGGTAACTGCTCACGTCCTACTCTCTGCTCCTGCTCCAGAGGCATGTGGTGACCTCCTGCAGCATCGTCCCCTCCGTCCTCGCTCCGGTGCGGGAGGGCTGAGCCCTGGCAGGTCCTCAGAAACCACATGGGTCCCAGGAGGGAGGAGGCGAGGAGAAGCCCCCAGGATGTACTTTTCCCAGCTCATTTCCAGAAGATCTGAAGCAGGCCTTGTCTCCCACATGGTACCTCCCTGGGGCACAACAATTAATCAGTCCGCAGC
Organism: Dromas ardeola; assembly: GCA_013398915.1. NCBI lineage: Eukaryota > Metazoa > Chordata > Aves > Charadriiformes > Dromadidae > Dromas > Dromas ardeola. The sequence continues at coordinate 1,204,394 of VYZM01010756.1, read as the reverse complement.
TGCTATCTACCTGGGCATTAGCTAATTTCCTGAGGATTAGCCTAATTGTCTAATTATTCCTTATATCACCTCTCCTCCCATGCCTCATTCATTGTTGGATTGTTTTATTTGTAAAATATCTTTAGTCTCTTTTATTTGAAGACATTCAAGAGACTTATTTTTGGGGCTTTTTTTACATGCATTTCTTGTCTGAAGAGTCCTTGCTGACACAAACCTCTCCTCAGCCTCCCCGAGAGCAAGGACCAGGAGGTTTGGCCCTTACAGCGGGTCATCTCCCCCCGCCTACATGAGAGGCCTCTAATCCCTTTTTGTGCTTGTGCTCATCTTGCCTGACTGGTTTCTGAGAAAATATTGCATTGCACAAGGGATGCGTCTCTAGAGAAGCTGCTCTACGAGAACTCCTTGATAGGAGTTTTAGGGTTAGGGCATAAATGTGAATTTTCTCCTTCAGTGGGTGTTTAAGTAATTGAGTTTGTCTTTGCCTCCAGAGAATCCACCTGCATTTGCAGAATCTGCTCCTGTCTCCAAAAAGCTGTTGTGTGTTGACACCTTGGTCTTTCTTCACAGGGCACCCCCTCCCAAAAAAAAAGGAAACAAAAAAGGGAAATCACCCACAGAGCAGCCTTTTGTGACTGTGAATGGATAAGTTTGGAAGTGCAGGGATGGATCCTCTTCTCCTATTCCAGCTGCCTTTGCAGTGGGACTTAGAGACTCTTCCAAAGAAGCAACCCAGTTGCTGAGTCCTCTGCAGGACCCTTGTGCCCTGGGCTTACCAGCTCATGTAAACTCCAACCAGTTACCTCCAGATAGCTCTTACCAAGCTGGTGTAAACTCCAACCAGTTAGGTCCCATGAGCTCTTACCAGCTGGTGTAAAGTCCAACCAGTTAGCTCCTGCGAGCTCTTACCAGCTGGTGTAAGCTCCAGCTGACTTTTCCATCCTTCACCTGCAGCGATGTGCAGGGAGCTGGTCTAAATTTTGATTTGGGGCTGGAATACCCCTGGTTGCGTCCAGAGTTAAAAGCGAGCTAAAATAGGCCTTCTTTGGTGAAAAAGGAGCGCTTGCTCTTTCCTCTCCGCTTTGGTAGCAGAGCTAGGAGCCAATGTCGGGGGGACAGTATGGCAAAGTTGCCACCGTCACTCGGGCAGAGAGTGGCTGAATCACTGCAGCTAATAATCCTCTATTGATTTTGCCTTGTTTTTACAATCATTTGAGAATTTTCACTAAGCAGAACGAGAAAATCTTCTGATCCCCCAGAGGGTTCTCTTGTTCCTCTTGTTCTCTCAAGGAAATAACAACAACAAATAAACAAAAAACAAAGCAGAAAAATTAAACCCATGAGTAAACCATAAATAATGGGCTAGAGCTGGCTGAGAGTGCTTTGATGTTCAAATGCATCAGTTATTTGGTTTGGTTCTTTTCCATATAATTTTCCTGTGTTCGCTTTTCTAACTTTTCCCAGGCAGATTTCAGTAGTAGGCACGGCTCCTCAATGGTCCATGAGCATCTCCAGCCCTGCATGGAGGAGCGTGAGCTGGGCTGGGTATGGGTGGGTTTGTTTCCTGGCTGGACACTTCTCACAGAGGCTTTTGGGGATCTGTTTTAGGGGTCATTCCTCCTGGACAAGTCTGTCTGATAAGGTCTTATGTATGTTTATCACAGGCTGAGAGAGTTGCGGGTTTTCGGCCTGGAGAAGCGAAGGCTCCAGGGAGACCTTATAGCAGCCTTCCAGTACCTAAAGGGGGCTTACAGGAAGGATGGGGAGGGACTCTTGATCAGGGATTGTAATGATAGGATGAGGGGGGACAGTTTCAAACTGAAGGAGGGTAGATTTAGAATGGATATTAGGAAGAAATTCTTGGCTGTGAGGGTGGTGAGCCCCTGGACCAGGTTGCCCAGAGAAGCTGTGGCTGCCCCATCCCTGGAGGGGTTCAAGGCCAGGTTGGACGGGGCTTTGAGCAGCCTGGTCTAGTGGGAGGTGTCCCTGCCCAGGGCAGGGGCTCGGAACTAGATGATCTTTAAGGTCTCTTTCAACCCAAACCATTCTGTGATTCTGTGACTTGGGTGTCAGGATTGATGTAGGCTGGATTTTATGCACGTGTTGTGGTTATCTCTGGGGCTTTTTGTGGATTGGAGGTTACTCTGAAGAGTTTCCCATGGCACGGAGAAGGGGTAGGTCCCCCATGTGTGCTTGGGGACAGGATCTGCACACCTTGTCCGATTGCAGCATTTGCAATAGAAGCCAATTCCAAGTGCAAGCAACACTCTTCTGCTGCTCAGAGGTGCTTGTTGGCTCACGCAACTGAAAAGATTATGACATTCAAAAGAAATAATTTATAAACAGCAGATGTTTCATAAATTATGATTAAAAAAAAAACACCCCAAAAACCAGAACACCAGTTCACCCAATATGTGCATGTGCTTCGACTTGGAAAGAGGTATCTAAACAGAGCAGCTGCTGAGAACACCAAGAGAGGTCGGCTCCAGAGCAGCACTGAGATACACACGATGCCGAATGCCTAATAAGAAATTTCGAAGTGATACAAAGAGGGCATCTGAGGGAAATTAAACTCATGAATTTTTTATAAGAAATAGGGGGAAGGACGATATGAAGTGGGGAGATGTAAAGTGGGGAATGAGGAAGGAAGAAGGAAAAAACAATAATGAAGAATCAGCAGCGCTGAGCCACGACGTGAAACCCTTTGGCAGTGAGCTTTGAGCAAAGCTGGAGCACTTTGGAGCCGGAAGGCAGGAACGTGACTTGTCCCTCCCCCCCGAGCTTGGCAGGGGTGCAAGCGGGACTGCTGCTGGGGGACCGGGCAGCAGAGGCTGTCACTGCCCTGTACCCCTTCCCAGAGTGCCTTTTTGCTGCAACTGTAAAAAATTAATTTCAACATCAAAGCATGTTTTAGTTTGAGTTTTCATTTTGGTTGATTTCATTTCTCTTGCGTCTGCTAAATATTGACACGAAGATTTTCAGAAAACGCCTTTCTAGTGCTCTCTAACTGCTTGTTTTTGGACTGTAATCAGCCCTCCTCTTCCTCTTGGTCCCCACAGCCCCTGCCCAGGAGGTAGCAGCAGCCAGGAGAAGGTGGACATCTCCCTCCTCCATGTGCTCCAGCAGGGCTGGGCAGCTGGGACAGAACACACGCCTGGGGTGCAGAGCCGGTGGGTGAAAGCCTCCATCCATCCAGCTATGGCTCCTGGGGACACATCTGCCATGGACCCCATGGACCGACTGCAGCTTGTTGCATCTCTCCTCATTCCCACCCCTCCACCAGTGCCCACCTCTCTGCATCTGCACACTATCAGGAGCAGCTGCTTCCTTACAGCCTTTCCTCCATGAACACACAGATCTTCTGCACTCCTCCAGTTTTAGTCCCTTTCACGTAGGGACTTCCCTTCACAATCAGAAGACATCTCCTGCAGCTCTAGCTTTGGTGGCCATCAGCCTCCCTGCCATGATTACATAGGTCTCCCTAAGGCATTATAGGGATGTAACTCATCTGAAGGACCTGGTCAGTTATTTCCCAGCTGGCTATTAATCATTGTGTTTGGCCCAAAAGCCCTTTGGCAGAGATCCACATCTCTTGACCAGCTTTTAGCAACCCCCGAAATAGCCTCCAGGAGTAGCCAGTGATGTAGTTTCCCACTCACATCCATAAGTGCCTGCTAATCTGTTCACCCTCTGGGTAAAGGTCTGGATGAAACAGGTGAATGTCTGGTATTGCCACCTGAAAACTGCAGAGCAATGCAAATGAAATAAGGAGTATAGACAAGAGGAGTGATGAAGCTCTCAGGAAGGATCGGGCCAGCGCCTCCTCAGGGAGACAGGATCAGGTAGCCCTGGCTGACAGGAATCTGTGCCCATCGTGTGAGAGTTGACAAATTTGGTAGGTGACAGCTCAGAGACCTTAGCTGGGATCTCCTGCTCTCACTGGCTGAAGATGGAGCTTTTGTGGCTCCCATTTTTGTGACTGCCACGTTCATGCCCTCCACGTTGCACTGACTGCCAGAGCAGGCAGTTCACAGAGGTGTCTGGGTGCCTGGCATATTAAATCCAGAAAACGCAGCCCACTGCTGCCATAAGTTTTGTTGTTAAAGACTTTTGATAGCTGTTCCTCCTTCTAGCTCCTGTTTCCTTTTACTTTTTCTTCCAGTTTGTGCCTGTCTGGGACCCAGTGGGGATTTTGGACTTAAGGAACTCTTCCCCTGCTAGATGTGAATGGTATCCAGAGCCTGGGCTTACGCAGCATTGCAAAAACAGCTGAAACTGGTGTGGGCATCCGGAAGAAGGAGGCCACGTTCTGGTTTAATAATAACTTGGTCTCCCTGGAGACCATCACATGTAGACAAGCTTCAAAAAAGCCTCATAAAAGACCTTAGAAATTCCCCTAATTTTCACTCCCCCTCCTCTTCACACGCCCCAGGTCCATCACGGTTGAGTTACTTAGGCAGAACAGGCTGTGCATTTGCAGGTGGTTTATTTTTTCCTAGAAAGACAGAGAATTCATACAAATCTGGTGCTGTCGCATGCCCTGGGTCAGGGCTGAGGGCTCATGTTCATGTTAAGCATTGCTCATTTGTTCCCATTTCCACGAATGAATTGCTTTTTAGCGGGTCTCCTTGGAGAGGTGCTGCACATCAGAGAGAGCTCCTTCAGAAGGGATTTGTGCTGTCACCCTTACCTGTGTCATCCTCGAATTTCAAGCTCGCAACCACTCATGTGGTGCTGTGTCCTCATGGACATGAATTTCTCTGGTATCGAGGAAGACAGAGGTCCAGCCTGAAGGTATCTCTCATGGTTATGTCTGAATAACAGAAGGCACCCCATGCCCACACACGATGCCCGTGTGCAGGCTGAGCTTGGCAGAGCTGCTGCAGGAGCTGGGCAAGCCACCCCAAAAGTGACCTTCTCCAGCAGGTCTCCCTCTCGGTAGGACCTGGCTTGTGGCCACATGAAAATTTTAATATTTTCTGTGTAGAGTGAGGGCTCTGAAAGGTTTTTCCATCAATAAGAGATTAATTGGGGGATGGTGGTTACCTGTGAGAGAAAAGATTGATCCACCCCAGCACCCTCACCTCCAAAAGCGGCCAAGGGAATGGGTTGAATTCAAGGAAAACGGCAGCTGCACTTCCCCAGCCTGCAGCTGCTCTCCCCACCTGCAGCTCCGGCGTATTCCTGAGAGTCTGTGTTTAATAATGTTGATGGACCTTTTTCTTTCCCCCCATGAATTTGTCTAATTGCTTTTTTGTATTTCTGGATATCCATTTGCCGGTCTCAGCCAAGGAAAGGTTAATGAATTAGCGCCCTTAAAAGCACCCAAAGGGTTTTAAAAGAAAGAACTCTCTAAACACAAAGCCTCGTGTTCTCATACTGTCATTAAGAGCTGCAGGATCATTTCGAGGGTGGTTGGTCCAAGCGTGGGGACCCCAGCCCTATCACTCTGCCGACCCAGAGAAACTGGGGTGGTTTCTCTGGGTCTGCCTGAAACCTGCCGTTCCCGTTAAAGCTATTTTGTTCTGTGCTTAGAGGGTTTTGTTTCCTTTTATTTACTTATTTTCTGTTAGAGGATGAGGGAGAGTTTGGACTGTTTGTATTTCAAATGTGCAGCCTGAAAACCAACAGCTGCTTATTATGGATGAGCTTCACGGGGGCCCAGAAAGCAAAGGAGAGAAGAAATGTACAGGAGCGAAGCTTGGCACAAGTGGAAACGATCAGCTTGAATACAAACCTGCTGGGGGAGAGGTGTCCAGAGGAGAGAGCTTTCAGCAACGTTTCAGAGCCCTGCGGAGCGGGATGTAAGGCCGTGGTGAAGGTGGGATGGGGGTCCTCATGCTGCTCCCCCCTTTCTGGGACAGTGGGGGACATTTAAACCTCTGCTGAGGCAGCTGCCAGCCCTGGGGATGCTCTGCCGGTCCCCTTGTCCCCCTCACACCACCCGTGGGTCTGTGCTCTCTCCCGTCTGGGCTGGAAGAGGACATTTAGATTTGGGAGAAGCGTGGCTTTGCATCTGCCCGTGCACGGGCAGGGAGAGCGATTGCTCCAGCAACACACAAGGGCAGCAAAAGGAATTAAAAGGTGTCTGGGGACCACCCCCTCCGTTCATTTAACAGCAGCGTTGGTCCGTGGCTCTTGGCTGGAAATGTTGGTGGCTCCCAGGTGACAGCAGTGGCTGGGGAGCAGCAGAGGGTCATCCTCCTGCCCGGGCAAGACCCTGCGTACAGCTTATGCAGGGAACGCACTGATAAATACTCAGTTCCCAAACCTGGAATTTGGGGGTGTAATTAGGGCACTTAGGTTATAATTAACTGTGGGGACTGAGCACACCAACTCTCAAGGTATAAAAGGAGCTTAATGGTCTCCTGGAGCCTCCCACAGTGGTGGCTGTGGGACCCTGGCTCCTGGGAGAAGGTACAAGTGTAAAACCCCATCTCGTCTATACAGCTGTGGGGGCCTTCTGTAGTATCACCCCTAAATGCGTTTTATGGAGAGGGTCAAAGATGGGATGGGGGAGGTTACACACTGGTGGTGGCCCATGCCTCGTGCTGGTCTGGGAGGAGAGCAGTGAAGCCCCAACATCAGCACTAATGGGGTGGGGCCAAACCCCTGGGACCATGAAGGAAAGCTCTCCTGGAGGTCTGCATGCATCTCCAGGCTCTAATCACCCTGACCAGACTCACCTGGGGCCTGTTCCTACCCACCCATCCACCCACACCTCCAGCCATTACCCAGGGGCTGCATTTAAGCTCAGGCTCTTGGCCCTTTTTCCTTCCTTTGGACAGGCCGTGTATGCGTGCTGTACCTTATCCCTTGGCCCTGGCTTCAGGGTTGCCCTTGGACCTTCTTTGTTGTTACGGACCTGCATGGTGGCAATCACTGCCACAAAACTGGCTCTCCTTGCTCTGGCACTGAGCCCCATGTTGGTGAGATTGCTGTCCCCCTCGGCTCCTGGCACATCTTCCTTTGCAGAGCAGCCCCCTCTTGCTGCTTCTTGACACTTCATCCCCAGGCAGGTCAGCTTTTGTTTTGTTTTATTTTATTTTTTTTAATTTTTTTTTTTTTTATTAATGGAAGAGCTGCTCTCAAGATGCAATGCAGTTTCTCCCTGAAGTTGTCTCATCCGCTGCTTGGCCAGGTGAGCAGCCACCCCCCCAGCACTGAAAATGTCAGTGCAGACCCTGGGGAGGGGGAAGGCGTGGGGTTTGTGTAGGTGGAAGGGGTTCTTGTGAGGTCCATGTGTTACTACCACAACTCTGGCAGCTCCCAGTGCCCTCAGGACCATTTCCAGGTGATCGATGTTTGCTGTGCAGTGCAGAACCCCGCTCTGCGGGGCATGGAAGTTGCCCAGAATAAAGAAATGCTTTTTCTTAACTTCCCCCCCCCTATATTTTCTTCCTGCTGTTCCCACTCTCTGAAGGCTGAGGGCTTGGCAGTGCCAGGCTGCTGCAGGATTTAGGAGCTGATTTTAAGGGCTTGGAGTGAGATCCCACTCTCTGCTTCCAGCTGCTGGTGGAGTTTTAAAGCACCAGAGGCTGCCTGCGATGTGTTCTGCAGCACAGCTACTGACGGGGGACATGGAGGGATGGGTACAATGAGGGAAAAGAGCTGAGGAAGCACAGACTGCGAAAATACAGATGAACAGAAGGGAAGGAAGGAGAGTTGGAAGCAGCTGGTGGAGGATTGTAATAAGGTGACAAGAAGCTAACACTTTAACAGGTGCTCGGTGCACCCAGTAACCCAACACATTTAATGAGATGCTGCCTGCTGCTAACTGAAACGGTTGGTTTCTTTAAATAAATATTATAATAATATGTGGGAGATTGCTCTGATAGAGTGCTTAGTCCCCCCCAGCTCTCCCTGTCTCACCTGACAGTGCTCTATTGAACCTGCTGTTTGCCCACACCCTGTGGCTACTTTCTGTGACCAGCTGCGCTCTCAGTCCAGTGCGGGAGGTTCGGGCTGTGGGGAGATGGCTGTTGCTGGGAGCACTGGTCCTGCCCTCTCCCATGGCGATGGGCTGTGGCCCTGAAGGAGGAAGGTTTGGGCAGGCTGTTTGGACACATCTTGGCCAGGTTGGGTTTGTGCAAAGCAAGGGCTGGGCATGGACCCTGGGCAGGTGTGTGGGCTGCTGCACCTCCGCGAGCTCCTCTCCTGGTCAGATGCATTGTTGTCCCTCCAGTGTCTGGCCTCAGATGCATGTTGCCATGAATGATGCCCACAGCTGCTTTTATCAGCTCAGACCTGACCCTGGAATCCACTTTAATTCCCTCTCTCTTGTGCTGGCCTGATGATTAGTTGCCAGATCTGGCTGCAGTTGGGGCTGTGGCTGCTTTCTGCACTGGTTGGGTGCCTATGAGAGCCTGGGATGCTGGTCTCACTGGGCTGGGGAAGGACTGGAGGGGAGGAGGGAAATGAAGGTTTGATGGGCAGGGCTGGGCTGTGGGTGTTTGTGATGAAACCTGGGGTGATGGGTGTGTGATAAGGCTAATACCACTTTGTAACACAAGCTTAGACCTTTAGATGAGATGCTGGTGTTCTTAACTGGGATGCTGAGTCACTTTTTGGTGAAAATTGCTGTGTTTTTTATGGATGTGCCAAGGTGCTGACCAGTGCTTGTAACCAGCCTTAAGACTGGCTGAAGCGGCTGTGCTTAATGGCAGGGCAAATCCCTTCCCGCAGAAACGGCAGGTTGGCAGATTCCCTCTGCTCCTCTGGAACAGCCCGGAGCTTTCAAGGAAGATGAAGAGCTGGGAACAGCGGCCAGGTGATTGAAACCAAAGGAAAAGGTTAAAAGCTCCAGCTGCACAACTGTAATAACAGGCGCGCCAAGCACTTTGCTTCAGTGCAAGCATAAGATCATTCCAGGTTTTATGGCTCCTCCAGGCCCTGTTGCAGGCTGGGATCCTCCTCCTGTGCTCTGCCACCAGCTGCAAAACCAACGGCAAAAGTAAGGGGTGTGAGGAGCTGGGAGACCAGTAATGGACTTGCTAGAGCTCCTCTGCTTCAGCTCAGCAGCTGCCTTGCTCAAAAGTAATTCTGTAATTCTTTCCATGCAAAGTACTAATTTTTAACCTACTTTAGTAGTTTCTCTCTGGCCTTTGTGGCCAAATACTCACTGGTCTTGCTTCTCCAAGCAAGGTTAGGTGTTCATTCTCCTGTTTTTGCTCTTCCTAGAGTGCTAATTTTCTGTGTGGCAATAATGCAGGTTTCTGCTGTCGGAAAATGGTTGGCAAGCTGAGTGGTTCATGGGTTGCAAATACACTGTCAGTCGGCCTCCAAGAGCTGGGCAGGCACCAGAAAAAGTTCCTCCTCCATCTAAAATCCAGACAAATGCTCCGAAGGACTTCACCCATAAGTTCGCTAAGTGTGGGGAAAAGCTTGTGTTACGCTTGTTTCCACACTGGAAAAGGTGTTCCACCATGAAGAGCTCAAGAGGTGTCCAGGGAGTGGCTGGAGATGTTATGAAGTCGTTGGGGTTGAAGGATGCTTTGCCCTGTGGCTTGAGGGATTCCTGCCTCTCATCACTCGCTGCTAGCTGTGGAAATCCCCTGCCACTGCAAGACAGCAAGAGAGAAATGATATTTTCTCAAGGTTGCCATGAGTGAACACCAAGGTGACAACAGACTTCTCCTGCCCCTGGTGTAGGCAAGGGGTTGGAGAACTGTTTCTGTCCAAGCTGAGCCTGGAGAGAAGCAGGGCCACCATTTAAACCAAACATGAGCCCTTCCAAACTGCAGGCGTTCACCTCAAGGCTGTCTCTGGGATATGAGCAGAAGTCATGTTGATCCACTTCTTGCTGGGGACCAGGCTCTGAGCTGGAGGAGCAGCTGTGGTCTGGGCCACCAGCGGCCTCACTCATGTGATGGCGATGTTTCCTCCACCCACCACACAGCCCTCCTCTGTTTTACCCACAGCTTTGAAAAGTGCTAGAACAGCCTTAAAATAGCTGGTAAAAGAGAGAAAGTGTGCAAACAGTTTATACCATTTCTGCATGGTTTGCTCTATTTTTAGTCGCAATTTGATAAATGAATGTAGGTCAAGAAATGGGGGAGAATTTGCACTTTTTTTCTTTTGTACAAAACTCAAGACAATTTTGGAAAACTGGAACAGCTCAGGGAAGGAATAAGTAGCTACTGAGCACAAGGTTGTTTCTGCCTGAAAAGCAGGTTCCTTGCGTGGTGGGCTGGGAAGAGTTAATTTTTATTTCCTTCCAAAGTGTTCCCTACTTTGTTGAACATTTACATAAAATCTTACCTAAACCACAGGTTTCCACCTCTCTTATGGAGATTGTGCAGTGATGCAAAGGTCCCTTTCTCAGGTGCCTGTGCTCATTTTTGAGGAGTGGAGGGGGGGGCTGGTGCAGGGTGGGTGGGTGTCAGGAGGATGGGGCCAGGCTTTTTTCAGTGATGCCCAGTGACAGGACAAGAGGTAATGGGCACAAACTTGAACATAGGAAGTTCCATCTCAACATGAGGAGGAACTTCTTGCCTTTGAGGGTGGCAGAGCCCTGGCACAGGCTGCCCAGAGAGGTGGTGGAGTCTCCATCTCTGGAGACATTCCAAACCCGCCTGGGCGCATTCCTGTGCAACCTGCTCTGGGTGACCCTGCTCTGGCAGGGGGTTGAACAAGGTGATCTCCAGAGGTCCCTTCCAACCCCCTGCCATTCTGTGTAATGCCCATGGTGACCAGCCCTGCTCAGCCACCATCAAGCCCCCCAAAAGTGGTCCCATGGACTAGAATGGCAATTGTGAAAAGGGAGAGCAGGCTGGCACGTGGTGCATGATCTGATAGCTGTGCTGTAATATAGCGCTGGGCTACCTGTGGTAGAGCAGATTTTAGTATTAAACAAAACACTGGAGGTTGGCTTTAATAGCTCCAGTCACCCCACTAAATTGCCCAATGGGAGAGATGGGGTTCTGGGGCATTTAACTGAAAATTAACAAGACTAAAGCTCCAGGGCTGTTGGCTTTTTGGAGGAGGTGAGAGCAGGGACTTCAATTTTTTTCAAACCTTTTTTTCTGACCAGTTGGTTTATGACAAAAAAGAGCTGTCCTCAGTTTTCATCTCCTGGTTCCCATTTTCTTCCACTGAAGCTCTCTGAAATTAGGTGCTGGCTGTCCCAGGAGGTTGTGCTCCACAGCCTGGGCTAGAAGGGAGCACTGCCAGTGTTTCCCTCTGCCACAGGGAGCTGGGGAAACCTCTCCTTGAGCCCTCTCTTCCAGGTGGTCAAGGCATTAGTTTGTACCAGCAATAGCTTAATTTTCAGAGTTTACAAATGAAACTTGAATGTTGAGCTCCTGCAGGCAGCTGGCTCGCTCCTCTCCAGCCTGGGAACGTACCTTGCAGTAAAGTAGATCAACTAAAGACACCAATTTCTGTTGCAGAACGCGTGCCAGCCTTGCTCACCAAGAAACTGCAGGAGTGGGTACAAATTGGGCAGGACACTTTGTCCTCTGACACAGGGGTGAGAGAAGCGGCTAGATGGATCTCAGCCAGTCCAACTTAATTCTGCTGACCAATTAATATAATTAACCATTTGACGCCTGTGATGAGACATTATGGGTTGTGTATCTATCATGACAGAGATGTCTTTTAAAGAATAAGAGGTTGAATTCTGTGTTCCTGGCTCTTCTGCAGAGATCAGGGGCTGAAATTGGAAGAATCGACCCCCTGTGCTGCGGGGTCAGGCTCTTGGGTGCAGAGCCAGGCTGGGAGGTTTATTCAATCCGAGCAGCTATTCAACAGTTAAAGAAGAACAGCCGATTTCCCAGTATGCAAAAGTGTTATGTTCCTTATTATAGCTGCTATAGAAGTTATAATTTAACCTGCACTTAAAAAAAAAAAAAAAAAGGCTTCTCAGAATGGAGCTAGACTTGATATCTTTTTTTCAACATATTGTTACTTGGAGTATATGGCAGGTGTTGGCTGTTTGCTGCAGAGTGTTTGAAATAGTCAGCAGAGTTAAATAAGAGAAGCACTGAGGGGTATAACCAGGGCAAGACGCACTGAAGTCTCATCTTGGATCCTGTTTAGCAGGAGGGCTGTTGGGAGAAGGGCTGAAGTTTATAGAGAGACCAGTATGGTCTCCCCTTCTGCAGACCAGCTAAAGGGGTCCTTAGGGTGTGCAAGACCTGCGCGGTGACTGCTGAAGATGTGGAAACACCACTCGGTGGATACAGATGCAAAATCTAGTTTATTCTTCTGTTATATGATTCTGCCCCATGGGAAGTGTTTGAGGGTTTATGTTGAGGAGGGGGATAAAATAGGTAGAGGTGGGCGGGAAGGTGAACTGCTTTGAAATGGGACATAGACTTGACCTAGGTCCTTCTGAGTACCCTTGAAGGCATTCCCTTGCCAGCCCCTTGGGAGGCAGATTGCTTCTGTGGGTTGGATGGGTCCCTTTGCTGCAGCAACTGCATCCCAGAGGGACAAGACTGTAGCACTCCTGGAGCTGCAGTGTCCAGGAGGGATGATCTGAGCTGTGCCCCTGCACAGCCCTCTTCCAGTCTTCCACCTTACCACACTCAGCAAAGAAAAATCTGCCAAAATAACTTTCTTGTGGTAGTACTCAATTACTTTCAGGACACTCGCTCACTTCTCTGCCAGCTTTCAGGCATATGCAAATGTAATTAATATGTTCTAAATTAATCTTCAGCACACAGGGGAGCAAAAAGACACAGCCTTCCCTGACTTCGTCCCAGTCTCCATTCTCCTAATGACGGTGTGGAATAATAGGACTGCAAGAAAGAGCATTTAACATTCACCTGTGCCCTTATGAAGGTACGCTTGCAGCTCTCTGCATGGCAGGATAATCACTGTACCTGCTGCTGTTGGATTTATCAGCGTGAGCAGGGATGGTTGGCACCTGCAGGCAGCCTCCCTGGCTCACTCTGGCTTCGGCAAATGTCACCGCAGCATCATTGAGGAAGCTCAAGTGCCCCTCAGCCCTCTCCCTGCTGGGCTTTCTCAGGCGGTGCTTGGGCAGGGACCATCAAAGTGCTCAGTGCCCTGGTCCACCATGCTCCAGCTGGGGAAGCGCATTGCACACCAGGAAACCAAAGGACAGAATAATCATAATTAAAAAAAAAAAAAAAAAGAAAATTACTTGATGGAAGCCGATGTAATACTTTTCCAGCCTGACTCACTGTCTGTCTCTGCTGGTACGTGTGGTGCTTGGATGGTCACCGAGAGTGTTCAACCTGGCCCAGGTCTTGCTGCTGCATTGTGTCCTTGAGTCGTGGCACCTCCTATCCATAGTGGCCCGGTTGTGTCCCAAGCTGCATGGTGGCCCTGGGAACGCAGCGGCATTAACTGTGGTGGGAAGCTTCAGGAGCAGCAAGCAGGTTTTTGTGTTACTTCTGTCTCCTTTGTTTCTGGATGTTTAAAAATATTTATGCATTCGTGGGAGATATGTCAAATTGCTTGTGTGTGCAAATCACGTTTAATTATGCATTAGCCTACATTAACAGCTTTTTTTGTCTAGAAATCTCAAAGTGGTTGGTGAGGGGGGAGATGCGCTGCTGTGACGCTGTCACTGTGGGGATGCCGGTGCCTGTTCCCACACTACTGGTGTCTTCTAGGTGGCAGGACTTGCTTCTCTTAGTGGGTAGGGAATTGCGCTACACTTGGCATTGTTTTTTGCAATGAATGCCTGGTGAGAAATGGTTTTCAAGCTGTTAACTGCATTCCCAACACACATGAGAGGCTGTCGGGGATGGCCATGGCCTGTTCCCACGTAGCTGGATGAACCTGTCGTCTTCTCTATGTGTGTTTACATGCAATGCCCTGGCTCTGGACTGCAAGGAAACCCATTTGCACAGCTCAGGAGAAAACCAGACCCTTCCAAAGCTAATTGCTTTGAATACTTACTCTTCCCCCCAACACAAAGTGGTGTTTTCCCTTGAAAAGGCCATATACCGATGACAGTGCTTATGTGTCTGCACTTGAAAATCTGGTCTCTAATGTATCTTTCCAGTGTTTTCTGTAATACACTCACATATCAAAAACCTCTTTTGCTTACAGGTTTTTGTTAGCCACCGGTGGCCAGCAAGTGGTCTACAAAAAGCTCAGTTATGCCGCTAACAATTGCACGTGCTTGACTTGCGGCAGAAAAGAGTGGCTTGACTCTTTTTTTTTTTTTTAAACTCAGCTAAAGCAAGATTAACGGAAAATCAATGTGTGCGCTGTAAGTTCTGTGTGGTTAATACATAAAATATTTTAAAGGTACAAAATAATAGAAAAGCAGGTAGGGCAAAAAGACAGTAATTGATGGATTGCCTTTGATTTTTGTCAAGAGAATAATTGTGTGTGTAACTCTGAGATGAGGCACTTAGCAAGCTGACATCATGTTCTGCAACTCTTCCATCCATTTAGTCATGAAAATCACTGTTTTCAGTGTATGTGGAAAGCTGCACCAGAGAACGGTGCAGCACATTCATTATCAAGTCTCAGAGGTATGTTGTACATGAAGGAGCAGCCGAGAAGGCTGCGAATGTGATTTGTAAAAGGCTAACCTTGTGTTTTGTCGGACACGGACACTCTGAGCCTTGTGTGCTGTCTCCTTCCCATCACCACCAGTGTCTTCTAAGTAGCAGGACTTTCTTCTCTTAATGGGTAGGGAATTGTGCTACGCTTGGCATTGTTTTTTTGCAATGAATGCGTTGTGAGAAATGGTTGGTGAGCTGTTAACTGCATTCCCAACTCATTAAATCTTATGGGATTGAATGCTTCCCGTAGCCTACCAGGGACTGACCGTCTGTCACAGCAAAGCTCAGCAAAAGCCTGCCCTGGGGTGGCAAACTAGATGGGTCCCTTGTGTCAGGCTGTCTACAGAGAGAGGAAGCATCTCTGATCTTAATAGCTTGTGACCTAAGGAAGTGACTGGACAAAGTGCAGGAAATACAGATGATGTGGAGTTTTTTTGCCTGTGGTCTTGAGACCAGGGAGGCAGGGACAAAAGCAAAGGCTCCCCAGCTGCAGCTCTATCTGCTCTGTGGGGAGACTGGGCAGAGGGAGCCATCCTGGTACGGACAACAAAGCTCCCTCCAGGGGTGATGGGTTTCCATCCTTAACTGCTGTATAGTTTGACACCCTGCAGGGGTAAGTGGCTGTTGGAGGGACTCCAACTTTGATGTTTTTACAGCTGTCCTAGTGACAAGGTAGTATTTTCCAGAGCAGGAAATCTCAGAGTCAACCACATCACCAGCCTAGCCCAGGGAAGTATGGGCATAGGTGCAGGCTTGCTATGCAATGAATATTTAAATTTGAGGACGAATTTTCCCCTGGAGGACCAATTTAGTCTCCAAGAGTTAGTGTACAAAATATATTCCATGATGGGTGGGGAATAGAGTTATGACAGCCTACAGAGCAAGGAAGTCTACCAAGGAAGGATGCAGTACTTAGTTTTTACAACTTATATGGGTTACCAGACCTTCTAGGCAATAGTCTCATTAACTTAAGATACACAAGCATGTCTCAAGAGGCGGTGCCATGTACTGCTGAGCATTCCTGAGATGGCTTGTTGGATGAGGACTTGACCAAAACCTTCTCTGTAGGAAGAGGAGAGTTGGCTGATGGCAGCATAAAGGTGAGATTGTCCTGTGCTGCCTTTTAACCTGGGACTGACTGTGAGAGCTGCTTGGACCCATTAAAAGATCCAGTTTGAGCGCTTCTAAGCAACTGATGGCAGCTGTGGATGCTAGGATGACTTCTCAAAGGCATGGATGGCAGGTCAGGGCCTAATTCAGATAGCCGTATAGGAGCTAGGGTCCTAGGAGACTCCATGGGTTGGGAGGACCTTTTTCTGAGGAATTTCTGAACCTGTCGTACTCTCAAATCCAGGTGCTGGCTCTCCTCTTTATTCCCCTGCAGGCACCAGGTTGTGGATGGATGTTGTACCGCTAGCTTGCACCCATGTGTGGGATGAAGCCTAGCTGAAAATCGTACCCGAAGGAACCACTTATAGAAAAAATTCAGAATACTCTGAAATCTTCAGGCGTGAGAGCAAGCACTCTGCAGGCATAGCTACTCCTGTAAAGGGTGGGCTTTTCACTTAAGATTTATTGCTCTGCCTCAGCATGTGTTATTAAGCATAAAAAATACAAGGATGCAAGGGAATAAACTCTAGTATAAAAACCTGAAGATTTATGCTGGAGCTTTTCCACCCAGGCTCTGTATTTGTTTTACTGCTTGCTTAAGGGGCTCAATTATGTCTTGGAAGGGGTGGGAGGCAGAGGGTGGGGAAGGAACCTGTCACCTAAATGACAAGGCACAGTGCTTTGGTGAGGTGTGATGCCTCCTGGCTGCTGGTGGGAAGGAAGAGGGACTGGTGTGGCTGGCAGTAACTGGGCAGAGCTATTTCAGCAATAGCCCTCTTAGTGCATGTGTGGCAGAGGAAAGTCTAGGTCTGAGGATGGGTGGGATACAAATATTCTTGCTTACTTGGATGCTCTGCTGGTCTAAAAAGACCTCAACCTCCTGCCTGCGTCCCCCTGCCAAACCTCAGAGAATAAACATTAGCAGTTCCTAGTGGAGAAGAAAGATGACTAAAAATCTCTTGGGGAGTTTGCTCTCTTAAAAGTAGAACAGTTGAAATTTTATGCAATTCGGTAGGCAATGGGATCTGCGTTATGGATGTCTCCTGGATTCAGTATACTCCTTCCTGCCTTAAAATTGTTGTCAGTTCTCCCAGCAGCCTGCAGGAGAAGGCAATATGGTTTTTTCCCATCACAAAATAATCCCGCACAGGGGGCAGAAATGCCCCCGCAGTGTCTGTGGGGTGCCATCAGGCGGGGGTATTGCTCAGGTAGCAGCGGCTTGGGGAGGCATTTTCTGCTGCAATGACCCTGGCTGCTCTGCTGGCACCTCAAATAAATGTTTTGCCAGAAGAGTGGCATTTTCTAGAGGTGGCATTGCAGTGGCTTGGGGGTGTCCTGGTGAGTCTGTTAGCCATGGCACACCACAGGGATCCCAGACTTCTGATGCTGGTGGGTGCTTTGATTTGGGGAAAGCACCTGGGGTTTTCCTGCCCTGCCCAGCTGCCGTCCCCCAGTACCCAGAACTGGGGGATTCCTCTGGGTTTTCACCTTCCCTTCCTCTGCCCCAAAAGGCACCAGCGACGCTCTGGCCAAGCAGTGCCTGGGCTCCCCAAATACGAAATGGGGCTGGGGCCCATTCCCCGTCTCAGGGACTTCAGATGTGAAGTCTCTCTGGTGGCACAGCTTTGCTAGGCTAAAAACATAAGGCAAGTAACATAGTCAGCCTAACTGATAAGATTTAGAAGAAACAAACAAGTGGTCAAGCTAAGAAACTTTTTGCTAGTGTTGGTCTAAACAGCAGGTGGGTTTTGTTCCGCATTGTGCAGATTTCTACCTCTTTTATCCAGCAGTAATTTTCCTGGGGTTATAAAGGCGGTTGTTCTTACTCTATACAAATACGCTTCTGCCTTTCAAACTTTGACTTTTTAAAATATATTTAATGGAAAAAGCACACTGAGTAATTTACTGCAGCTGTTTCTGCCCTGTCACCAGGGAGATACTGAAAGAAGAACAAGTCTGGCATTGCAACAAGGTGGGAAGGCTGGGGGAGAATTAAAATGGGAGGTGGAAAAGAACAGGCAGAGGGAGGACTAGAAGCCCCCTCTGAGTGTGTATAGACACATATATGTGTTAATAACATGTGTCTGTGTGCATTGAGACACATTTACATACACATATCCAAACATATAAATACAGATCTATATATGACAAACCAGCTCAGAGATAGTTTGTTTATTATTGCTGTTATTGGCAGGAATATTTTCTTTCTTTGTCTGAACAGAAGAAAAAACCAAAAAATCTATATTATTGTTTCATGCCATGTTGTACAAGATGCCAGTACACAGGTTAATGAAAAAAATGCATGAATTTGGATAGATATATAAAGGTCCCTTGGGTGTTCAGTCATAAATCTTTGTAGCTGGAAGGCAGAGCAGACATAAATAGGCCTGATATAACCAACTGTTTTACATACAAATGAATGCTTGCCTTTTATTTAGTTGACAATATTATTATTTCAAATCCAAGGAGAATATTAAATGAATTCCGTTATGTTGTCTCCATTAGGAGTGATCCTTGATCTCTGAACTGACTGTAGCGCGGGCTTTGGGCTCCATGCAGGGCTGTACAAAGCGAGGGGGTGTCTGTATGTATGTGCATTATTTCACGTAATGGGGAGAGTGTCACTGAAATGCACTCGGTTCTTTACAGAAATGTGCCTTCCCCACCAAGCTCCACTGTGAGGTAGGAAAAAAGGAAGTAAATTGGCTTATGATGGCCCCATATTCATAATTAAGGGTTCTGTACGA
Organism: Dromas ardeola; assembly: GCA_013398915.1. Taxonomy (NCBI): domain Eukaryota; kingdom Metazoa; phylum Chordata; class Aves; order Charadriiformes; family Dromadidae; genus Dromas; species Dromas ardeola. Next base: position 1,186,048 of record VYZM01010756.1, on the reverse strand, counting down.
TAGGCTTCTACTGAACCAACAGCAGCAGAGAGCTTATTTTTTTTAAATATAAATTATTTTTTTCTCGTTCCCGGCAATGTAGTGCTGATGTACACTGACAAGTTGGCAGCACTGGGATCCGCGTTTGCTTTTACCCATGGGACGGACACAGGTAATAAATGCCTTCTCCTTCCTCTGTCGGGCAGCAGGAGGGGGCGCACAATGGTCTGTTAACCCCAAAACACCCCCTCGGTGCCCTTCCCACTGCAAACGGAGACAGAGGGCACTGGTTTATTGAGCCTACTGATGGGATGGATTCATGCTGCAGCCTGCTCAGTGTCAGACTTGCAGAGGGGCCTTGGAAGCTGAAGGCTCTGCATGCTGCCTGTCCCTTGAGAAAAAGAAAGATGTGATGTGGGGTTTCCCTGCAATATCACCTTGTAATGACTGGGCAGTATTAAAAACATAAACAAAATAGGTGCTTGTTTTTTTCTGGTTGTCCATTGACTGCAAACCTAGCAAAAAAAGGACTTGCTGCACTTTACTGGTCAATAAAACGTATGGAGTGAACACCCAAAGGGCAAGCAAAGAGATGAGGCTTTTTGAGTGTAACTAATTTGATGAAGAATAACACTTGCCACAAAAAGGGGAAAAGTGTTGGTTTATTGGCTTTATACAGCTTGTTCTTCAAGCCATTTGTGTGTCTTTGCATAAGCAATATTAAAATGACTCTAAACATGCTGGGTTTTTTTTTGGTAGCTCACTGACCACCACTATCAGTATTTTTTGATTGCAGGGCACAGCATTTTTGTATGTTTTTCTGGGAGGTGGAGTTGGTCATTGCTGTATCCACTCATTTGCTGATGAGAGGTCTCGTCACAGTTTGGCTTTTTTTAAGCTATTTAGTGGGGTCTGCATCTCGAAGATCATCTCCGAATGCTTGGATATGTGATTTCCTCACTGGTTTTGTGCCTTCATGCTGACAAGATCCATAGTTGGTAGGAAAGTGTGATTATCTACACTTTACAGTGTATGGGGACAAAGAAAAATAAAATGGCTTGGTCAAGGTTGCACAGAATCTGTAGCAAACCAAAGAGCTGAGCCTGGTTCCCCATGGCCAGGATGCAACTCCCACCCATGGGCCACCCTCCATCTATCGCGGTTTGTGCAACTTTAGTTTTCCACCATCTTTGGGTAGAGCAGAAAGTACCACAGTACCAAAAGGTGCCTCTGCAAGGGTTTAAGCAGCCTGAAAGAAAATTTAAACTGAAGAATATTGTTGATTTGTGTGCTGAGGGTACTGCAGTGTAGAAAGAACCTTGGTCACCCTTCCAAGTTATTCCTTTGTGATTGGGTAAAATAGAAAAATAAGCTGGGATGCCTGAGACTCCTCAGATACCTTCTTTTTTGCCCCAGCCTGCTTGCTTTTGGCTGCTGTGGTATGCGGACTTCACCACTGACCCCAGCTACGTGCAGCTCTTCTTGCTGAGCTGATGCTCGAAGGCAGATGAGTTATGCAGGAGATGCCTTCCCCGTTGCATTTGCATTTTTTAGCACTGCCAGACACACCGTCCTGCCTTCCTTTCTCTGAGCTTATTTCCAGGCTATTTCTTGCTCCTCTGGGTGCACAAAGTAAAACCCAGCTTAGTTTGCTACAGGTCTTTGGGGTCATCTTTGCTCTCGGCTCACCTAAGCCGTGGAAATTTTGTAGCTATTGAAATCTATACGAAGGGAAGTTTAATTTTAAAACAAAGCCTTCCAACAGTCAGAGCCAGCCAGCTCAGAGGATTGCACT
>VYZM01010756.1:1118499-1184251 GCA_013398915.1 Dromas ardeola | reverse complement strand
AAAAAAAAAAAAAGGAAAATTAGCATTTGAAAGCAAATCTCCCTGATTCTATATTAATCTGGAAAATTACGATAAAAAAATAATTATGGAGCACCGCAGCATTCTTATTCTCTCAGAGCTGAGAAGCTGAAGTCCAAAAGTGGAGAGTGCTCCTGAATCTAAAAATACTGATGCTTTTATGTTTTTAGCTGAGTTTTCTCTGTTCTCAAACAGAGTTGACCCAGCCGTGGGGGGCAAGTGGGGACCTCGGCCACCCTGTCCCCGGGTGAGCAGCTGAGCAGGTTTGTGCCTGGGCTGGGTGCCCTGCTAGTGAACAGGAGGAGATTTTTCTTTTCCCACTTCATGGGGATGTGGAGGAGAGGGGTGGTGGAGAAGCATGGGGAGATGTCATCTGCCAGAGTGGCTTTGAACAAGCCATGAGACTCCGAGACTGCTGAGGATGGTTTCCCTGCTCCGATTGGCTTGGCATCAGTGTAAGGGGTTATATGCTGACGATAAAAGAGCTGTCAGGAGAAGAGGGCGGGGGGAAAAGCCTTCTGGCAGATATGCATGTCCTTGAACTACAAATGAAATAACAAGGAATAATGTGCGCCCTTTGCTTCTGTTGCTGGATCCTCTGTGCTGCAGTAGAGATTTGTTGCGAAGCCAAAGTTTCCTTTGAATAATTGTATTTAAAAGGAGTCAGATCAGCATGGGGGTGGTGGGTATCTGGCCCCGCAGACGGAGCCAGGCGGAGCAGTGCCGATCGTCTCCGGGGCCAGCTGCCGCTGCTCTACAACAAAGTGCAGGCTGGGTAATCAGGGCAGTGTGCGGCAAATAAATGTCTGGGAAATTATTTTTGGAGTGAATTATAATTAAAAATAACTGCAAGACAGAGAACACGAGCACAAAATGCAGAGAAAAGATGCAGATGCATTTGCAAGCCCCTTTTTCTGTTCTGTTTTCGAATACTGTTGAACTGGAAGCGTTCAGCCAGCTGAGGGTGTTATCTGTTAGCTGGTGAGGGCAGGGAAATGATGAGAGCTGGCACTGCCTGATGGGCCTGGTGGATGGGAGGATGACCTCCTGCATGGGTAGTCAACCTCTCTACAGCAGTCATGTTAGTATCTTTGGTGTCCAGCTTCCACCTCCACCATTATCAACCCAAAAATATTTCCCAGCTTTCATAAGACCTGGTATGGATAGCAGCAATGGCCAGCAATGCTTCAGATTGCCCGAATTTTGCCTTCCTGTTAAAAGTAGCTGGGGATCACTGGGTTCCTCAAATACTCATTTGCTATGAGTGCCCCAACACCAGTTTATGAGCTTTTGTGCCCTTGTGGCAGAGATTCATCCATATCTCAGAACCTCTTTGTCCAGGTCTATTGCACTGTGGACTTTCATGCTTCTAAGCATCATTCTGCTAGCTTCTCAGGATATTTTATCTTAAACTCATTTCTCTGCTGCTGGAAATGTTGCAAACCAGCTTTGTTCAGCACGTTGTAAAAGGCTAGTGCTAATAGTCCGTGTTTCTTGTTTAATTTGTCAGCCATAAATAATAAAAAAAACATTAACAACAACCCAACAGTGGACAACGCTGGCTCTTTGGCATGCTTGCTAATGTGGGAGGTAATTATTCACACAACTTCTGTTCACGGTTCCAAAAAACAAAGGGAAAGAGGGAAAAGCCCGGCGAGCTTTGCAGAAGCAGTTAGCAATTTGTACCGGGGGCTGAGAGGGAGCTCTGGCTCCTTTCCTGGGAAATGGTTCTGCGAGCCCCTATCAGCACAACCTTCCCTACGATGTGCCGCGCAGCTAACCGCAACTTAACTTGTTCCTTTTTTATTTGCATTTAATGTGCTACGGCTGAATAGAGAGGCAAGTCTGTGTAATGAAGGCGACTGCAATCTGTTTATACAGCAAATCAGAGTAATATTTTTCTTGTATAATGCCCTGTAGCCTGGCGAAAACTTCACTGAGCGGAATGCTCAGGGACTTGGTGTTCTGGCTCCCTCACTTCTACAGATGCTGTTTCTGTGTCTGTCATGACCCTGGTGTGGTTTCAAGTCCTGGGTTTCTTGTGGATTCGCCACAGAAAACTTCTTTTGGTGCCTAAATACCAGCTCCTGGGCGTGCTGAGAAAAGCCTGAATGCTGCTGGTGCAGAGCAGCTGGCGATTAAGACATCAGGATGTGGGAAAGGGCTGTTGTCACTCAGCATATTGGCTGATATGACCTATTTGTTGGCATTTTACTGATATAAGCTCTTCTGTATTGCCTACTCCCTGTCACTCATTCGGCTTTTGGGGTTTTAAAAAAACCCCACCACCCACAAAACAACTGATATGCCACCTCGCTGGCACCTTTTGGGTGTCCAGCCCTGAGGGAGGGGTGAGCTGTGGCCGGCGTGGGAAGCAGGAGGGGATGGGGACAAGTTGTGCCTGGGTTGTCCCCAACCACAGAGGGTTATGAAGCCAGAGCTCAGGTTTAGCCCAGGAATCTCATGCAGAGGGAGCTTCAGCATCAAAGTTGGGGCTTTAGTCCCCAGCTGGCAGCAAGGCATGGGTACATTATCCTTTTGCCTTTGATCTTGAGCTGAAGTGATTAAAATATCTTCCTTTATGCACTGCAGATGTCCCAGGTCTGTTCCTTACCCCGCTCTCCAGGAGAGCTGCCTTATGCTGGGCTTCCCAATTGCTGCAGGAATATATTCTATTCACAGAATCACAGAGTAGGGCCAGGAGCAGAGCCCAAAATGCTGCTGCAGCTGTCCTGGGCACGTGTGTGGGTTATTTGCACGTGGCCCATATGGAGGAGGCAAACGTACCTCTTTTTCTGCTGAAGGAGTTAAACGCTGCTCATGCACATCATCATGCGTATGTAGGGAAGTGGGGAAACAGGTCTAGGAGTGAGAGCTCTGTGGTGGGTTGCCGAAATGACTCAGCATGCAGAAACCTTGTGTTTAGATGTATGGGGGCTGTTGTACTCGCATTATCAAAATGTAGCAGTGGTTCAGATGTACAGTTGGTTAATGGGAGGTGTCTCTTTAGGGAGAAGAAATCAAAGCCTTTATTTGACGCTCAGATGCAAGGGAGATCTTGCTATCCTGCCCAGAAAAGGGGACAATTTATCCTGCAAGCTTCAGAAAGATCAGTGCTTCCTTTAATGAATGTTTTCTCCAGAAACTAGCTTCAGTCACAGCTGCAGGGGGAGCAGCTCTCAACTACGTGTTCCCAGGAGGAATCTTTCACAGCCTGGAAGAGCCCATAAGTCATGGTTTGGTAGCACTTGTATGAGACAGATTTGGTATCTGCATGAGACTTGTCATAGATGGGGCTCATGCTGTGAGTTTGCTGGGTGTTTATAAGGCACAGAGCAGGGTGGGACCTCAGGAGCAGCTCATACTCTACGGAAGGGTTGAGAACTTGTTCATCTGTGGCCGTGCTACTGGTGTGGGATAGGTTGGGGATGCTGTCCTCGCTCCAAAGATGGTGGATGTGGGCAAGTTCAGAAGTTAGAAAATGCTCCACAATCCATTATTTAGTCTTTGGAGGGGAAGAAAAAAAAAAAACAAACCACAAAACCCCTTATGTACTTATGTATTTTTTTCTGACAGTTCCTATTTTGTTTTGGATATGGGAACCTGAGCAAACTCCCTTGTGAAAACCCACCAGGGAGCACCCCTTCCTCAGCCAGCCCTGACTCCCCCACCTCCTTTTTGGGGGTGCAGATGGAGACCTGGAGCTCTGCTCTGTGCTGGGCTGTCATGGGCATCGGCAACAGGCAATGCTGGCTCCTGGCTCCCAGCTGCATAAAGGGATTGTGGCATTTTCAGCCGATGCTCTCTAAAATTGAGCAAGTGATGTGAGTGTTAAACAGCGTGGCTACAGCATGCGAGGTGTCAGCAGCTGTGAAACATAGACAGAAGAGAGGTAATAGTGCGTATTAAGTGAAACTCTTCCTATATCTAAGAGGCTGGTATAAACGTTATTACTTTGCTGCCCTCCCTCCTTTGGTGTAATCCTCATCAAAAAATGAACTTGACTGTTCTCCCGATAGAACTGGAGGTTTCCTTGTTTTCTTTTCTTTATCCTGAGGCTTTCTACATCTCGCCTCTCATCTGCACAGGAGGGGGTGGTAAATACTTGAGACAAAAAAACAACCAGTAGGGAATGCTCATTTATTGATGTTTTCTGTGTTGTCCACCCAAGACAGGTGGTCTCTGAGGCTGGGGGCAGAGAGTGAGTTCCCTGTTTGATGGATTAAAATGAGAGCATCTTTTAAGATAAATTCCTCCTCTTGTTGCTCGTTTGTTCATTTCCAAACAGCCCTTTGTTGCTTTGCAGGGTGTTCTATTTCTGTTTTTTCCATCTCAAAGAGGACTCAGATTCTTCTTGCTTTCTTTCCTGGGTCAAGTTTGCCCTCTCAGGGAGCGAGAGATCCTCAGTGACTCCTCTCCTCTGCTCAGCCTGAGCTGCTCCTGTGTTCAGCAGGGCCAAAGTGCAGCTGGTGGGAGAAGAGGAGAAACCCTTCTTTACATATGTTTGAAGGTTAGAAATATCAAGAATGGGGAAGGTCATGAAAAATGTATGTCCCTCATGTGGGGGCTGGCCTACATTTCCCACCAAATGACTCTGTGCCTCCTGGCCAATGCTTTGAAGATGTACTGTGCATTTTGAGGAGTTTTTCTGTTATTTCTCTTCCACCTGTGTGAATTGGCTTAGGTGATCTCTGCTCCTCCCCATGCTGTGTAGCATCCCTTTGTGGGGGTGCTGGGGGTGGTTGCACCATCTTCATGCCATTGGTGCAGTGGCATGTCCAGTGCATGGCAGAGACCCAGTGTCCCCTCATGTATGGTAGAGCATGATTTCCTTGCAGAAGTTCAGTGCTTCTGAACTCTGCTGGGATGAGTACAACGTTCCAGCTGTGTTGGTGCACTGGAGCTTTTTCCCTATCTGGTTGCCATGCCCAAAGGGTTCCTGTCTCTGGCATGGGCACAAGGGCTCAATAAGCTGTAGGGACACTAAACTCACCATAAATTAATTTTTAGCTCTAGGCAAAACTGGTCCCCAGCCTAGGTGACATTAACAGTGGTGCATCACCACAGGGAGCAGCCAAAACTGCATAATGGTGTGGTTTTATATGTGTGGGTACATGGGCTTTCTTATTCATATAATCACATGAAAAAGACAGAGCACTGTCTGGGAGGCAACTCCCCCACCTCTCTGTATTTTGCATCTACTGCCTGCATCTACCTGCTCGTATCGTGCATCTCAAACACCATCCCTTCCATCATGCATCTCATATATTTCATGCTTTTCCCAACATACCGTATTTTGCCCTTTGGAGGAATTTGCCTCTCTACGTGTCTTGGCAACTGGACTGCACTTGCAAGGAGGGATGTGCACAGACAGGATCACCAACAAATTTACGTTAGAAGGGCTCTTTGGGGGTCCAAATGGTCCCAGGCCGCTCAGGACCTGGCATGTGCATGCTGTGGCTGTCCTGCTTGTAGGCTCTTCCTGAGCTCCCTGACATCTCTGCTTTAGTTGTTGTTACACAGGAGGACACTAATAAGTTAAGTAATTACTCATGTCCAAATCAATTTGCTGTCCTGTCTGCTTCATTTCCTCTTTGGAGACAATATCAGCATTGATTCCTGAAGTCACCCTTCGCATCTCCAGTACTGCGCACAGGCATACACTTTCAGTGACTTCTGGAACAAGGTCTGAAGGAAGGCTTCTTCCTTCAATGAAACTTGTTTGCTACTACTTTGTAGCAGTTGACATACCTTGATGTGGGTGCAAATTATTTTTCCAGTAGATCTCAATGATCTGGCAAAAAGGCAATTGGAATTTTACAGCGTTGGTTAAAGGTAGCAACAGACTGGTGTAATAACAGAAGTGGGTGCAGAACAGGCCTTGCTGTCTGAATGGGCTGTCCATTGGCTTCCACCGCTCTAGAAAATTGGGTTCTAGTGAGTGGTTCAGCTGACTGGAGATCTCTGGAGAAAAAAATCTGGGATTTTGCAGAAAACATTAGTGATTTGTCATTCTTCCTGGTCCAAGGCTGCAATAATGAACCAAAAACTGTTGGTTTTTTTGGAGGAAAGCAAAGCTCTAGCTCCTTGTCGTGCCCAAGAGGTGCTATGACTTCTTTTGTTTAGCTTTTCATCTGGGGGCACCTGTCGTCATCCCCCGCTTGTGCCCTCTGGGCTATGTGCGCCAGAGACAGGGATCCAGCAATAGGCGGGCATGGGGTGGTCCTGCTGCAGTGGAAATGAAGCATCTCCAACCCACACCCACAACTCGGAAAGAAACAACAAGACTTTTTGTCACCTCTGAAGTGCAAAAAACCAGGATCACCATCCAAGCTTGCTGCTGGCTGAGGGTAAGGGGCTGCCTGGCCCTCAGCATCCATTCACCTTCAGCTCACCTCTGTGGGATGCAGGAAAAAAGGCATGTGGAGATCAAGGCGATGTCGTACTGTGGAGGGTGAGGAATTGAATCTTTAATTTTCATATGTTAAAATTTCAGAAGCTTTTGTACCTGTGTGCTCTTTCTCTTGGCCTAGGTGTGGCTGCCCTGGCTGACGTGGTGGACAAACATTCACTACCTCCAGCTGTGGGTGTTAGTTTTCTTTTCCTAGGAGCCCTGGTTTACGCTCTGCCTGCAAAGGTGTCTTTATAGGAGATGTGACAGATAAAAACAGATGACTTCAAAGTAATCCGATTTTTTAAAATAAAATAATTAAGTGTGAAATTCTGATCGTCCATATTGAGATCTTAATTTAATATACTTAAATAACTTAAAAGAAAATGCTGAAGCAACGTGTTTGCTGCTGAAGTTTTCTGATGCATCAAACCACTTAAAGGATAGATGTATCCTGGCTAAATTCCTGCAGTAAACCTTGCTGAAGGGCTGCCTCGACTGCAAAAGTGATGTCTTCAGGAATTACAGAAAGAATAATTTTTTTTTTTAGACGTTTTATCTAGTAGTAAAGCTCAAAATTTAATTCATTCAAATTTGGAAAAAAAAAAACCAACAACACACAAAACGCAAAAAAACCCACAAACAACCAAACCAGCCAACACCACCCCAGGAAAATGGTTTTCCTTCTGCAACCTCTGAATAAAAATCAGGTGCAAGAAGATAATATCTATGAGCTCTAACACCTTGAATGTTTTGGCCCCAGTTATTAGAAACAATCAGTTCGATTTCATTGACTGAATATAATTCCTCTATTGTATAGTAAATCAGATTTAAATGCAAAGCATGTTTTAATAAAAATATTTTTATTACCTAGCACACATGAAGAACTTGTAATTGGTAGAAAGCGATTTGAAATGCTGATTTGTGCATTTTCATTCAGTTCCAGTTGCTGTCCAAGTACAGTTTGACACAAGTGAAAAATAAACTAACATTTAATAAATTGTAAAGGCATCACTTAGGTCTTTTTAAAATGGAAAAAAATTGGAAAAAATCAGACTCTGAATGAACACAGGTATCTGTATTTGCTTAAATGCATACAGATGAAGCAGTGAATTGAATGTAAAGGCTAAATTTAATTGCAGTTCATGTTTTAATGACTTCCCGCCAATGAGAATGAACCTTTTTGCTCAAAAGTACAAACAGAAATAGGACTGAGACCAGTGATGCTTGCTGATTTAAAATACTTTTATGTAAATCAACCCATCCCTGCTAGGGAAGGAATAAAAGGCCTCTCCATTATTGGAGAGTCTGGCAGGGAACGGACCTCAGGGAGGTTGCTGTGGTCCCTCGAATTGAGAGCTGAAACTGCCATGTTTCCTCCAGTTCCAGGACACAAAAGAAGAGTTTCCAGCCCTTCTGAGGGCAAACAGTGAGAAACTGCAGCTTATCTAATGGGGCATGATAGATTGCTGCCAGACGAATGAAAACCTGCCCGCACTGATGATAAATATTGCAGCTGCTTCCAAAAATTGCTCCCCAGGGCAGCTTCTTCAAACTTTAGTCGTGGAGGAAAAATAACTGTGCCCAGCAGAGCCAGTCCATTCAGTAATAAAAAAAACCAAAACCATCAGGGAAAAGCCAGTGTGGAAGATTGACATTGGTGCCTCTTCTAGCTTTTGTCAAGGGTGTTGTGCTGAAGTGAGCCTGAGTCACTGAGATGGGATCATCCAGCTGGGTTTGAGCCTCAGCTACTCTACCTGGCTTTAGTCTTGCTCTTCATGTCCTCCTTCTTTCCATTGTGCTCATCAGGTTATGTTTGGCCAGAACTTTCTATGTAGGTACATAACTGGAAGGAGGAAAGGAGCTAAGAGATGCTTGGGCACTTTTTGTGTGGTTCTTGTATCTGAGTGGTTTGGGGATGCCCTTGTTTATTCTTCTTCTGGCTTCCTGCATCACCTGAGGCTTCTCAGTTGGTGTCTTTGTGCCTGGGTTTTCCACATCTAACACTGGTATAGCACCGGTCAATCTTGCTGGAGGGCTGGGAGGCTAAAGGTGCGTGGGTGAGAGGGAGCGTGTTAGGCTTTGTAATGCTCCACAGATGTAGAGCTTTACTTGCCTGCTCCAGGTAGAGCTGTTGGGAACAGTTGCTCTTAAAGGAGGCAAATCCCTTCCTTGGTCCCTTTCTCAATTAGAGGAAGGACCTATTGCCCTTTTGGAGAACTCTCTTCGGCATCAAGGGAAAATAATGAGGATGATGTCTGTCTTCCCATCTCCTCTCCTTCCCACAGAAAAGGAGCTGGGGTCTTTTGGTCTTCACTCTCCAAAACACCAAGAGAAGGGCAAAATCAATCTTGCTTTCACCAACCTCCCTCCCTTTTCAGGAATTGTTTCTGGAGGCTCCTCCTTCCGCCTTAACATCTTAGTTCTAGTAAAATTATATCCCCAAAACTTGGTTCCTGTGAAATGTTATGCTTAATAAAATGTGTTGCACGTCAATAATTTAGGGACTTGTGACAATACATAAAACTCTGTTAAAAATACTGCAAACTTGGCCTCGTGTTCTTGATAATTAAAAATGCTGTAATGGCAAAGTATGGTAGGTGTAACTTTATTTCATATTTTCCTTGTATTTAAACCAGGGGCCATAAATTTTAAAATACCCTAAAAAGTGTGGCAAGATTGTACTATTTTAAATATATCTGATATATTGTCCCATATATTTAAATTATTAATATGCAATACAGCCAACAGGAGTCTAAATTCTACCCAGCACAAGCTCTAGGCGATCATTATAAGAGGAGCTTGGTAAGCTATGGGGGAATGGAGATAAACCTCAGCAGCCGAGTAATCTCCTTCTCTGGGCTTGAGTTTCCTCTGCTTTGCCCTTATGGAGCCATTTACACCTGTGCTAAGTAGGGATAAAATGCTGCCAAACTGAATTCTTCGCTGCCTTGCCCTCAAGGTTGCATTTTACATCTGGTTTGCATTTGCAGAGCCAGATTGCAGCCTTATCTCTGCTGTTGGAGCCCAGGCATTACAGGAGGGAAGTCAGGTCAGTTGGTTGAGGCTGGGACGGGATGGCTGAGAGTGGAAACTGGAGCATTTTTAGCATGGGGAGGGAAAATCAACCACACGTGCCTGGAATTAGTGACTCGCTGAATGCAAAGCCGGGAGTAGCTCCGATGGGATGGAAAGGTTGGGGAGAGAAGTACAAATTAAATAGAAGAGAGTAGAGATACGGGCCAAAACCGTAGATCTGCTATCAGACTTTGGGTCAGATACAGCATGCCAAAGGTGGAAATCTGGAGAAACCCCAAGCAGTTGCTCTGTATTAGCAGTTACTCAGCTAACATTTTGTTTTCACAGCAACACTTGTCTCAAGGTCATGAATGAAGGGTGTTCTGCTGATGCAGATAAGAAATCTGGGGACCTTGGGCAATGCAATATAAAGGTATGGCCCGCGTTTCCCAGGGCATGCAGCTCCTTGGCAGGTATCAGCAGAAGGCAAAGGGTTGACAAAACCCCAATATTTTCACACTCATATACAGGGCCAAAACATATCGATCCATTTTTTGTGCTTGCTCCAGGCTGTGCCCTATTGCTGTGGCTCTGTCTTTGTTTTGGGATAAAACAGCTGAAAAGAGTAGGTAGTTAAAATTTTCTTGGGGTTTTTATTGAAGGATTGCCTACTGGCTCAGGAGGGCATCATCTCTGCTTTACCAGCATCTCTGGGAGTTCTTGCTTAGGGAAAATCTTACTTTAAGGAGTTGGTGTGGGGTCTGGAGTGAGAAAGGGAGACACCATGAAGTCCCAGAATACAGGTAAAATGCTCCATCCTGGGAACTGCACTTTGTAAGAGCCTACATACTGGGAGGTCGAAAAAAAGGGGCATTAATTCAGTTTAGTTTTGCATGCTGTTCCTGACGGTGCTGTTTTCGGAGACTGTGTCTGAGTGCAGCGCTCAGTGCACCTGGCCAGCTGATTAATATTTTCTCATGGGGGGAATTTATTCCTGGCCTGACACAAGTGGGTGATTGGTTTATGCCTTTGATCCTGAGGATTTACAACGCTGTGCCATTTGGGAGGCTGAGCGTCTGTGTTTGTTCAGGGCTGGCTGGATCCTGCTGTTGTCTGGAGGAGCAGGAGGATCCCAATTTCCTCCCCTGCCTTTTCTCTGCTCCTTTTAATTTTCCACCGAGGGGTGATTCATGCAGTCTCCCCCCTTGGCTAACCCAGCTGTGTAAGTGCTCCTGGCTCCTATGTTGTATCAGCATCCTCTTTATTCCCCTGAGGGCACAATCTGTAGGTGATATTTTAGAGAAATCAATGTGAAGCGAAAATTGGCAGCTTTGGCTTTGCATGAAAATGACAAGTGCCTTGTTATTGGCCCAATGATTTTTTTTTTTTTTGGGCGTGGGATGAGTAGTGGTGGTGGAAAATGTCAATGTTCTCTGTTTCTTTTTAAATGGACTCAGCTTACGGTGACTGCTACGGAGGTGTATTTTATTTTCCGTTTAGTACCATCTTCATTAGACACCAGAATGAATCTCTCCATACAGAAGAGTACATCTGGGAGAATTAATTGTCCTGTTCACAGAGGTGGTATTTTCATGCGTCACTAATAGTGATGAGTGTAGTGCTTCCTTACAAGATTTTTTTTTTCCTTGAAGAAAAATAAAAACTGATAAAGAATAATAATAAAAAAAAAAAGACAAAGAGCGTCCTCCTGACATGCAGTGTATGGTGTGCATCTCGCTGGGCAGCCAAGCTGATAAAGAATTGCAGGGAAGAGGAGCTCAGGATGTCTCCATCTGCCCACCCACCCTTCCGAGTGGGGCATTGTAAGTAATATAATCCCCTGCATTTATTTTTCTGACCTTTCCTCAAAACTTCAGCGATGGCTGTTTGTTATGCTTTCTGGACAGTGAATTGTAGTGCTTCGCTAACCCTCCAATTCAACAATTTCTTTTGTCACTGACCCTAAACATGCATTGCTGCAATTCAAACATGTTCATGATCACTTTATCTGTAGCAGATATGGAGGATGGTCTGTCTATCTCCCTTTCTGAGGCTGCATCGCTCTAACTTAAGGATTTCTGCTCTTCTCCTTCCACAATGTCTCTTTAAACTGAATCCCAGGTCCTTCATCTTTCCTCAGCTGTCCTTTCTTGGTTTTCCAATCCACCCACATCCTTCCTGGGTGGCAGTGCACCACAGGCAGGCTGCAGGAGCCAGAAAGTCTCACCGCTGCTCCATGGCTTGCCCTACCCTGTTTTCATTGCCTTTGTCCATGGTTTGTCTCAGGATTGTCCTTGGCTGATGGCCACACGATGGATCTTTCCTACCTAACCATAAGTCTGTGCAGGACCTTGTTGACCACAGCCTGCTTTTCCTGTGGAGTATTTCTCTCATTTGTCAAGACTGGTCCAAGTGCCCAGTGTCTCCCATTTGCTTGCGGCTGATGTTGTCTCCAAACTTACTCTTTTGTCCAGGTCAGATAGTGAAAATAGTGGATGACAGTGGCCCAAGACAAATCCTCACCCAATACATACAGGTATGTTCCTCTAGTTTGATAAGTCATTGAAAGCAGCTTTCCGAGTATGTTTTCCACCTTGTGCGTTACCACTTTAACAATCTCACCTAATCGCTTAAGACAATATCATGTAAAACGATGTCAAAGGCCTTCCTGAGGTTGTTGTATACCGCAGTGACCACTTCTCCCTCTCCGTGAGTCCTGCTGCCCTGTTATAGAAAAACATGAGACTGGCTTGATATTTGTTCTTGACAAATCCGTGTTGGCCGTTCCTCACTGCCTTGTTATCTCTTAGGTGCTTAGAAAGTGTTTATTTGACGATTTGTTGCAATATTTTTTTCTGGGAATTGAAGTTAAGCTGACTGGCCTGTAATTCCCTGCTATGTTTGCTGTTCTTTGCTCTTCTGGGACTCGCTGCAGTCCCTGAGTTTTCAAAGATAAGTGCTAACAGCCCTCAGATTGCCTCCACCACTTCTAAGTACCTGGCAGTGAATCTCAGCAGGCCCAGCTGATTTGAAAACATGTAATTTATATAAATATCTTCTGGACTATTGCTTCCCCCTTGTAGTCTGAATTCCTACCTTTTTGTCACAGATAACAACTGAAACATCTATACAAACGAATCCATCATTTTTAGTAGTGAAGTATTACCCTCTGCAATGACGGTTGGTAACAGCTCTGCTGAATAATGGAGGAACTCTTCTCCTGGTCATTGGCTTGTTACTAATTTGACTTAATTTTTTTTTTTTTTGCTATTATTTAAGTTCCTTACAAGCTCTACAGCAATATAGAACTTGGCCTATTTTTTATTTTAATTCCTAAATGCATGCCCTACTCATTTACAGCCTTTAGCCATTTGAATCAGTTTCTACAATCTGTCTTCTTCTGTCTGTGGTCTGGGATGTGGTGCTTACAAGATGCTTTTCTGCATTTTATCCAGAGTATTGGGTTTTTTAAGATTCAAATGCAGGTAGGTCAGAGGGTGAGAAGATTTTATGCTGGAGATAGTAGAAATTCCCTAATGTGCCACAAGATGTCTGCTGTGCCCTGGCAGGCTCCAGCAGCAGATGGCTGGAGTGGGCACCCTGTGTTGTCCCACCAGCCACAATGCCTCATGGACAGGGCCAGGGCAGCAAACGTGCTGTCGCTCCCAAACACCTTAACTTTTCAGGTGAAAACACGTCTTTTAAAACAGGCGAGACGAATTTTCACTTTGGAACTCTGATACTTTACATTGACTTTTGTCTTTGTTTTGCCTTACCATCATTTTGTGACACCATGTTAATAGTGAAGAACAGACTTCACTGATAATCGTATCCTATGACAACCTGTTAAGCAAATCACACTGATGTTTTTCTTACTTGTATTAAGGATGGCTGGGATTTGGCTTGCTGAATGAAACATCAGATTTTTCCTCTGTTTCAAAGTGCTTCCCATCTAGTTTGCAATGAAATGGTTTGACAGTTTTCAAGTCGGCAACACTTTGATCTATGTGTCAACTTGCTTCAACTCGCTTCATTGGAACCAACAGGAGATGTTTCATTCTAGAGAAGTATTTGATACCTGTTGTCCCTGATATTTTTTTAAATAAAAAGTCAAGAGTGTTTCAACTCATACATTCCATCATGGTAGAACTTGTCAGTCATAGTAACATGTGTTATAAGTTATAAAACAGAAAAAAACAACCACCAAAGCTGTACAACAGAATTGAAACTAAAACTTCACAATTCTGAAATTAAATTCTTAATGGGAAATTTGAGACAAGATCATGTCACGTCCTAATTTCTTAATGGCAATTGACAGAAAAGAACATTTTTCAAATAATTTCAGTTTCAAGAAAACAGAATCGTTTTAACTGAAGGACATTTGGATGAGAAACAAAACCAACCAAACAAATAGTTCTCGCACCCACTGTGAGATGGACAAGTGTGACCCCTGAGAGGCTACATGGGTGATAAACATTGGATCGTGTTGGGAAATGCCTCTTCCCATGAATCATTCAGTTTTCTGCTTTATATGCTTGCAGGAAGAGCTGTTTTCTCTGTGTAGGCATCTTGCTGGTGAACCCAAGGCCATGGCAGAGCCACGTAGCTCCTCACCTGTAGGGGCGCTTTCCCTTGGGGCAAAACCACGAGAAAGCTCAGAGCACTGACCTTGCTGTCCTGCATGTGACGGCGCTGTCATTTCTACCTCTCTGGCTGGCGAGGTAGGTCCTTTTCTTTTGCGTAAGTATAAATATTGACTGCAACCTCCTCTCTGTGGGGAATCTCAGCCTCTGAAATGCTGCCAGTTGTTGCTTCCTCAAATCTCTCGATGGTTTTCTCTTCCCGGGGGAAACTTTGAGGTAGAGAGGAATAACCTGAGGGGTTTGGTCCCTCTGCTCACTTGAGATTTGGTAGCACTGGGACTGCAGGGAAGAGTAGCAGAAAAAGGTGGCCAGATTGGGGCATGTTGCCAATGGGCAAGCTGAGTCCCTCCTGGCTGCACCATAACTTGTCACGGTCTGGCTTGCCCAAGGAAGTAGACCTGGAAGGGAAATTGGGTGAACACAACACCCCAAAATAAGGGAAAAATGCCCCACACTCTAGTTTTATGCCACAGTAAAAAAACCAAACCACCCCAACAACTCACCTCTTACGTTCCATAAAGGATGATGATCCAGTACCTAATTAGTACCATATTAATGTATTCCTGCAAGACTGAAAGAAGAGTACCACAGAGTGATTCTTCACCTCTACTTTTCGCAGTTCTTTATGCTCTGCAGAAATCCACTGGCTCTGTATGATCTCTGCCCCAGCCTGGTTGCTTGTGCCGAATACTAGGTTTGAACCTCATCTGAATATTTCTTTGCAAAAGATTTGTGTCAGAAGATGGTGGTTTGATGAAATTGTATGTTTCTGCATGTGCAGCATGCAGAAATGGGATTGATTTGACAGCTTAACTTTGCAGGGGAAAAAGGCAGTATTTTGGAAATTGACTGGATTCAAATGACAGGTTTTGGTATTTTTAGTTTGAAACAACCTTTTATTTCAAAATACAGAAATGGCAGAGGGAGGAGAAATCAAGAGTCAAAACTGAAGAGAAACACAGCAGTTGATGAGATACTTTTTTTTTCCATTTGGAAAGGCATTTCAAAATTTAACAAAGGAAAAAAAAAGTATTTTGCATTTCCACTATGAACAAAAAAAAAGCCCAAGTCTCTCTGTGGCCAGCCCTATGCAGAGTGTCTACGAAGAGCGAAAGACCTGCAGCTATGAAGAAACTGGTTATTTCTGCAGTGTAAAACCTTCCTTTCCTTCACTTTTCATGCAGCCTGAATCCAATCACGGAGAATGTTTATTTTGAAAAGTCATCAAGATAGAGTCAAGACTGCGGTGACCTGGTGGCTGTTATTTGAGATCTCAAACAGGCACCTTCGGTCTGAAGCCTGACAGCCCGCTGTTGTGCTGCCGGTAGGATTACAGCTAGTGCAAAAGTCTTCAGCTTTTAAGGCTTGGCACGTAGTGAGGTATTCTGGGGTTTGCATGGGAATAGAGACATAGTAATGAGTGTGTGTGTGTGTGAGGGTTTTTCTCAAGAGTAACTGCTGAAGGCAGCATCAAGCCGCTAGACATGCGCTGTATTTAAATTTTTAGGATTTGAAAGGTTTGTGTCTAAGCACTACCGCTGGTAGGTCTCCGTAGGGTCCAGCCTAGGCTTGCAGGTTGGCTGGCTCTGTAAGCAAAATAATAATGAATATAATTACGAGTAATTTCCAGCTTGTTCATAGTCAGAAGCCAAGCTGAATCCTAATTTCCTTGATGCTATGATGTCCTGTTCAGGATTGGGCAAATATCACAGAGTTTTCCATTTGTATTCCAGTCAGCATCTTAAAACAATCCCTCTTCTCCTCTCTGCTCTCACCTTTGATGGACAGACCACTCCTATTAGTACTGATGCTCTTGGTGCCACGAGCCTTCCTCCGACTGGGGTTGCTTATGCTGAGCAGGGCACAAGGGAGCAAATGTCACTGCCTCTCCCATCTCAGCCGACAAGACACCACGGAGAGGTGCTGCCCTCAATTAACAGACAGATCCATGGTCTTTCAGCCCAGGCTCTATCTGCAATTTGCCCACAAGAAAATGCAAAAGCCCCGAGTGCACCACTGCTTTGAGATGGGGCTGAGGGCTCTGGGAATAAAGGGGTGGCAATGGCCTTCTAGATAAGGCAAATCCAGGACAATTCCTGGGAACAGAGAGGACAGGGGCTTGTCTGGTGTGGCAGCACCCATTAGAGCACACAGCTGCAAATCCCTTCTGATACAGTGTCCCCTTCTGAGAGGGGAGAGAAGAAGTCCTGAACACTACCAAGGGCTACCAAGATGATTAAGGGTCTGGAACACCTGCCTTGTGAAGAAAGGCTGAGGGACTTGGGTCTTTTTAGTCTGCAAAAAAGACGACTGAGGGGGGATCTTATCAATGCTTATAAATACTTAAAGGGAGGGTGTCAGGAGGATGGGGCCAGGCTCTTTTCAGTGGTGCCCGGGGACAGGACAAGAGGTAACGGGCACAAACTTGAACATAGGAAGTTCCATCTCAACATGAGGAGGAACTTCTTGCCTTTGAGGGTGGCAGAGCCCTGGCACAGGCTGCCCAGAGAGGCGGTGGAGTCTCCATCTCTGGAGACATTCCAAACCTGCCTGGGCGCGTTCCTGTGCAACCTGCTCTGGGTGACCCTGCTTTGGCAGGGGGGTTGGACTGGATGATCTCCAGAGCTCCCTTCACAGAATCACAGAATGGTAGGGTTGGAATGCCTCTGGTGAAGGGAACTCAGCTGACTTACGGTGGCAAGAGAGGGAGCAGATATCCACAAAGAATAAAACATCTCTCTCTCGCCTATCTAAAAGTATGACCTCATTTTGAGTTATAGTTTCACTGCTGCCACTATTTTTTTTTATTATTTCTAAACTCAAAAGTATAACAAAGGGGAAAGATAAAGTCTGAAATCCATTAATAGCTTTTTATTCTGTGGACTTTTAAATTATTGCATCACCTTGATGTTTGAGTTATCGGTGGCTAAGCTGAATTCTAATTTTACTCCAGTAGCTTTGCTAGCCAGCTATACCTTTCAGGCTCATATCACATGGAAGATTAAAAAAAAAGTCATCCAGATTTCATTTTTAATCTGTGTCACTTTAAACAATTTATCTTTTTTGAGATACCTAATTACCCAACCTCTTCTAGATAACCATATGATGTGTGTGTGTTATGTCTGTGATCAGAATATCTGATCCCTATGGATTGATCCATTGGGGAATGAGGGTAATTAGTCTCTAACAAATAGAAATTTGGAAACATCTGTGCAGATTTAAGCTTAGGGAGCAGGGCTAGGGAGCAGGTTTCAGCATTGGGAAGAAAGTGAGAAAGCAGAACTCAAGGTACCAGGCAAATATTGCAATTAAATTAGTCAGCTGGAGGAAATTAAATCAAGGGAAATTGGAGTGTGTCATTTTTTTTGATCTGGATTTCTGGCTGTTATGAGACTTTGAAGAGAGCCAGTGAAGAAAATAGAAGCTAATAAGTTTTAATTTTTTTTCCTAGTGACTCAGAGGAGAGCTGGATGAAGCCCTTTCTGATTTTGAGATAATTAATGCAACTCCCATGGCAAAGGGAAATGCGGTGATTAGTCATAAGTCAGCTGAACTCTCACAGCAGATTATCAGATAACTTCTTATTGTTTCAGTCTGCACAACCTTTTTTTTTGTCTTGCTTAAGCCAAGTAACCCTTGTACAGACCTGTCTTATCTACGGGGCCAATCTGTGCTGAAGAAATCTGGTTGCAAACTTTTGATGAGCAGTTGGTGGGTTTTGCTGATTTCTTTCTCTTTTTTTGCTGATTTTGTTTTTCCTCAGGTGGGGACTGGCATTAGATAACGAGCAGATCTGGGAGTTGGAGAAGTAGATGGACCTGAACCTTTTGCTGTGTGTGAGAGCATTGAGCTCTGACAGGGCACCAGGGTCCCAGATTACTGGAGATTTGTCTGGTGGTGCGCCGGGGGGATGGGTCAGACAGGACCTTGCTGCTGATGAAAGGGGAGAGCGTGTTCCTTGCTCCCTGCCATCTCTTCCCACGACACCCCTTACACCAGCTCTGGGACTCCTTGAGTGACTCCAGGAGCCGGTTCCGCCCATTAAAGCAGTGGGGGAAAAAAAACGGTTTTTGGCAGGAGAGGTGTTTGGAGGTCTGAGGGCTCCCGGGGCACCTTGAGATGGAGGATGGAGCAGAGCAGAGGTGCGAGTCCTTCCTGGCAGCTGTGAACTGTTAGACTGGCAGGATGGAGAAAGCAGTTAAAGCTTTTAGTTCTGATTTACTGGAGAACAGCTTCAGAAATCTCCTACCTTCCTATGCGTTCAAAAGATAGCTTCATTTTTCACGCTTAAAGGAAAGAAAGAACTTCTCTGGCTCTTAAGGGATTTAGATCAGCTTCCTTTACTTGTATCTCAACATGATTAATTTGATTGTCCTCCGAGGTCTGCATTGGGAATAGTTAAGCATATGGTTAATTTGAAGTGCACAGTTAGGTATCAATAGTTATGAATAGATGCATTAGTGAAGAAGGACACTTCTGAGCTCTAAATGTGCAGATTTAGCTATTCCTTTAAAAAAATTGCCCACAATGTTATGAATGCCTTTATAGCAGTGCCCATATAGTGATAAATAGGGCACGTAGTCAAAGATGATTGTAAAACAGACACAGAAACTTTTCTTAAAGATTAATGCTTTCAGTTTCTAATTCGATTGAAATTTATGACAGTTTGTAAACAGTGTTACCTTGGGTAAAGTTTTGGTATCCTCTTGCAAGCCAGGAGGATCCCAGGCTGTCCTAACCCAGAGCTCCTGGGCTCCTAAACTCTGGAGAACAGAGCGACACTCCATTAGAAGTGCAATTCATTTCCCCGGTGCTGTGCCCGGCCCCATGTCTCCAGCAGATTTAAATTCAGCAGTGAGAGCAAAGGAGGCCAAAGGCCTTTGCATGCAAGCAAACGACTTACTGCTTCATTTTTCATGATTACTCAGGTAGACAGCACCGCGCTGACAGTTAATATAGAAAATGGGACGTGTCCTCCTCCATGGAGATTGAGCAGGGGAGTGAGGAAGGATGAGCTGATGGAGAGACCGGCAAACTCTGGGAAGCAGCAGACCTTCCTGTTCCTGTGCACTGCGGTACCAAGGCATGAGACAGAATTTGTAATTAGTATCCAAGGAAGTGCAAATTAGCTGTCCCTTTCTGAAAAGTGCTACCACCAGCTCCTTCCCGAGCCTGACTTCTTCTTGCCTCAGGGTGGTGTGTGAGAGGAAACCGAGCGATGGAGGCCTAACTGCATCTTGTTTCCAAGGACCCACAAGGAACATGCTGCAGAAATAGCACGTGCTGGTTCTAAAATTGCAAGAACTATTAAAGGCAGAAGGTTTGCAGAGCTCTGAGCTTCCTGACAGAGCAGGTAGAGGAGAAGAAGGTGGAGTGAAAACAAAGGTTGTAGTGTTTCCTTCTCCCAAGGACCCTAAAAGCTCCTTCCGAGAGCTGCAGGAGAAATGCACTGGAGTCTTACTAACTATGCAATTCTTCAAGAGGGGAAGAGCAATGCATGAAGATGCTGGGTGATCTTCTGGTGGTCAGTGAAGCAGGCTGTCCTCCCATAAGTGTCTTTTTTTAAAAAAAAAAACCAAACAAACAAAACAAACAACACCTGTTGATACTGTGAGTAGAAGGGCTTTCAAGACAGCCTGCCTTCAAAAGGAGTCTTGCTTACCTTTAGATACGAAGTATGTGCTGATGTTCGATGTCTATGACTGGTTTTTTGTTCGCTTATTGCCCCAACCTGTGAGTACAAAGGCAGCTTTTGAGTATTATTCGCAGTACATAGGAACTTCTCTTTTAGAAAGCATAGGCCAGAAGAAACTTGAATTATTATTGTTCAAAACTATCAACTCAATCTCTTAGACTTTTTCATAGAAAAGGCCTATGCTCCAAAGATTTGTGCAAAATCTTTCCAAAACAAGCCATTATTTCTGCTTGCAGAAGAAGAAAATAAATGTTTGTGAGCGCAAAGTAAGGGGCTTAGATTATTTCCATGCTGCCCCAATGATTTTACACTGATATATGCCATGAGATTACTTTTTTTTTTTTCTATTTGCACTTCATTACGTCTCGGGTATTTATCTCAGCCTTCTGATGTGCTCTGAGAGGTACCTCTAGTTATTTTAAACAAATAAATTATGCCTTGTCTGTGGGATCCCCCACAGGGTGTGGAGCAAACGAGGTATTGTTTCCAAGCGGCTGGAGACCCCGGCGGCACATAGCAGCCTGGTGATTGATTTCTGCAGTCCTGGGGGCGAGCACCGTCCCCACGCCACAGGCCAGGGCAAATGACCTGTCAAACTAGATGTGTTTTACCTGGTAAATTATCTGATGGTAATACAAACCATGCAGATGGGCAAAGAGAATGCTGGGATGGTGGTGTCCTCTGGGAAGGACAAATCTGTGTTTGGACACATTTTCTTTGGTTTCTCCCTCTAGGCTACTGGTGGGAAGTTTTTGTGATAGTTTCTGAAGTTCTGCAGATGACCCTTAGTCCAGGTCTTGTTGTTTCTTGGTCTCTGACAACTAAATGTGGGGTTAAATATGTCAGCGCAGCAGGAAGAATGCAGCATACCTCCCATCTCTCCCACTTACAATGTCATTTTTTTGTGAACGTTTGCAAGTAAAAATAGAAAAATAAATAGATGTTGAAGCAAATCCTAGATACGATCTCTAATTAGATTAAGACCCACAGTTATGGAATAATAAATTATCTAACTACCATGGTACAGCTTCACAAAGCTTTTAAGATTGATTTTTGCCTAAGGCCCTGGGAAAGTGACTTCAACAAAACTTAAAGAGATTAAGCCTGATTATTAAGTGAAAATACTTTTTTTTAATGCCCCTTCCAGACACAGGAGCAATTCTTAATGACCCTGTTAAAAAAAAAAAAGACACCCTATGTAACTTTGGCAGCTGCATGCAGTGTGGCTTGGTTCGTTTACCTGTGCCCAAAGCAGAAGTTAATAAGTCAAATGCTAACCTGGAAATGTGGCAGTGAGATGATTTTTTACTTTCAGCCCTTCTAAATTAAAACGTATGCCCCGGTGTTTCAAGTACGAGGACTCTATTCATTTCTGTCGTTGTTTTGCGTCTGTAACTCAGAAGCGATTCGCAGCATCATCCATCTCCAGTCTGCTAATTTTAACAAGCTGAGCCACGCAGGGTCCATTGCTAACAATGAAACTTTATTTCATCTTGCCCGTTTGTGGTGTTAATCAGCGGCACCTTTGTCTCCAGCTTGTTGCTTGCCCAGTGCTCCCAGCAGCGCAGGGGCCATCAGTGCCAAGGGAGGGCTCCTCGTTTGGAAACGGGGAGTTCAAGCCCCCGAAAGTCAACCCATCTCCCTGTGCATCACTTGCCTGGCTGGGGAACATCAGCCATGCTTCTTGCTGTCCAGGTGTCTGCTTGAAAGGGTTGAATCCTGCACATTAAGTACCTGCCCGAGTTTGAGGCTAAAAGTCTGGACCTAACTTCTAATGACCTCTAGGATACTGATTGTTTTTTTTTAGTGGCTTTGGGCAATAAAATTATGTACCTGGCTCATAGGAGTGTTAACAAGCAGTAATTAGACAATATTTGTACATGGCTTTGAGAGCTTAGGGCTATTATTTCTCACCTGCAGTGTAGTTAACAATCCATATACTTTTTTCTCTTTGCTTCACAGCACTCTGCAAGTAGTATGTAGAAAGGAGTTGCAATCTGCCACACAGGACCATTTGGAAACCATTATTATTAAATTAATCCAGATGGCTTGATGGTGCCATTGTGTAGGGCACTGGCCTCTTACCCCTGGACACGCAAGAACACTCAGTCTCATAAACTTACACATTTCTCGTCATCCGTCTTCACTGAGAAGGTCTCGGGTTTTGCACTGCCCAAGGAAAACCTGACTTGCAAGAGCCAAGGGAGTCAGCATGTGTCAAGATGGGTGGAGAATCAGTTCTACGTGGGAATTTTTAGGAAAGCTCAAACTGATGTGTCTGCAAGGCATTGACTTCCAGGGTCCTGTCCCAAATACTGGGCTGTGTGCGGTGTCTGACAGCTAAATACAGCTCATCGACTGCTCATTTGCCATTGTGGCTTAAGAGGTGAGCAATGAGCAAAGCTTGGAATAGCTAGTTCCTGGAAAATCAGACGTTATATAGGGCTTTAACCATGCAGCAGGTATCTACTGGGGGTGGCAGATCACTAAAAAGGCTAAGGGTTTTTTTCAGTTTTGCTGCCATCATGTTCCCTGCAAAATTTGGCTGGTGCTTGTGGCTGGAGCTGTACATGGGCTGTGTAGCTCCCACGCTGTAGGGGGTGAGGAAGAGGATGTGATTTTCATGAAGAATAGAAGGATTTTTTTCCCCATCTGTAATATTTAAATCATAGCCCAGGAGTGTGCGTAAGCAGTAGAAGGCACACCTCCCTATATGCATGATTTCATATTGGTGAAAGTGAATTTTACCACCCTATGTGCCCAGGTGAGCGTGAATGGGTGCCTCTGAAATTCTTTGGCCTTTTCTAATCTCTCAACAATTCAGTGTGACTTGTGGTTTTGGCCTCCTTGGTGTTATACTCTGGGAGACACCCGGCTGGTGGAGCACCGTGCTGAGGCTCCTGTGCCCTGGTCACCACTCTGCTGGTCCTACCCACCTGCTGTCCCTTTCTAATAAGTGGCAGGGCTGTGCCTCTCACCTCCTGTCTCCTTATTCCCCTTAATGGTTTCTTGAGAAGACTTTGACAAAGGTTTTTATAAAGGCCAAGTGCTTTACTTGGCATCCCTTTAGTCATTACTTTATTGATGTTTTTCAGAAAACTAATTAGAGGCTCAGCTGCTCCTGACGGGAACTTTACTGCTCTCTCCTGTCACATCGTGTTCACCGTGGTACTTCATCCCTAACTAGATCCCTATCTAAACCAGAGGTAATGTCTTTCAGTGCTTTATGCTCTATATAAACAGCAGCTGACTTCTCCATTTGGTCAGGCTTCATGTCACGAGCGTTTAATTTAGAGTAAGGGTTGTGGATGAGTGAGAAGAGAGAGGGCTGAGGGGAGCAGGTGATGGAGGGGGGTGGATGCTGGGGAAGAGGAGTGATGGGGCTGCCCCAAGGAGTAGAGGGTTCTGGGTGGGCAAACAGCCCTTTGTCCTTTAGGAAATCGGTTACATTGGGACCAGTTATGGAACATGAGTGATTTTGTTTTTTTCCTGGTGGAAAAAAAAGGTGAGATTGTTCCCTGGCCCCATGGCGTGGCCTGGCCTGCTTCTGCTGGGATTTGCAAGCCAAACTTTTCCCTGCCTCTCAGGAGCTCCTATAATAGGGTTATACACTGGCAAGTAACACCTTGCAATGCCCTAAATGCTTGAAATGGAGAAAAAGAAATTAACTTCACTGGGCAAATAGTTCCCACAGGCATTGGCATAGACTCTAAGTTTGTGGCAAGAGAAAGCCCATAATTCAGGGGTCCGTGCTGTGCAGTTTAGGTGTAGTGAGGTGAGGTGTCTCACGGGGGGTAAGTACGTGCTGGGCTGGGGTACCGTGGGGCATAGAACAGGTTTTAAAACCTTGGTCTTACTCTGGATATAGTGTCCATCTGCGTGACGCTGGAGTGGGCAGCATGCCTCCAGGCTGTTAAATGTAATTTTTCATTTCTTTTTAAGCACTATTGAGATCAGGGAGGTGTTAGTAAGCTCCTTGTAAGCCCTCTTTAGAGATGGTCTGTCTCTTTGGCTGCACACATGGTCCATTTTACCATTTTTAAGGGCTGCCATAAAGTGGCAAAGCCAACAGGGAAGAGCAGGGCCCGGCTGCTGGCAGCACTTTCTTGCTTGCTCAAGGTCTCTGTGGAGCAGCCTCTGCAACGAGTTGTCACTGGGACCCCCTGCCTCTCTCCTTCTGCTGCATGGAGAGGGGAGGATGAATTGCTCTTTCCATGGGTATTAAATATTTTATTTTGTGACCTTCATCTAATCAGATTCTTTATCTCGGCCATATATTAAAAGAAAAGTAATAAAAAAAGGATTTTAATAAACTTAACCTCCTTAAATTGTGTAATTGTCACTTTCCCAGGTCGTTAGGGAACCTGTAAGGGTGGAAAAAATATGTGCAGAGCAGTTTTTGGTGCATCGATAATTTATTATCTAATAATCTCTTCCACACTATTCCCAGTTTTCTCATTACTTGTATGCAACATAACGCCCTGTTGCAAGCAGCAGGTTACTGTGCTACTGCAGAGCCAGATCTGCTCCGTGTTGGTGTCGAACGTGCTGGTGGCAGGAGGAGGAGGGACTCTGTTGGGTCCTGGCGCAGCCAAGACCTGAAGCTGTTAAAATTGCTAAAGGAGTTGATTTCTCTCCTAATGCTGGGCTGATTTTGAGAAGCGCTGTTTTCAGCAGAGTGGTGGCCAGCTTTCTTGCACTGCCAAGCCATGGCAGGTGTTTCAGCCTCGCGCCATCCTTGAGGAGCCCAGAGGACATAGGTTGGTCACCTACATGGGTGGGTTGGATCCATACGTGGTGGGGCCTGGCCATCATGTGCTGTGGCCGTTCCTCACAGGACAGCTTTGGGGGTGACTAGCAGCCTTGGAAGAAGAAGAGGGATACATTCATGTTTTGAACCTCTGCATATAGCTCTTGTCAAAGCCTGCAGGGTCATTGGAAAGGCAAAGCCCAGCAGCTGGGCTGGATCCTAGCGTCCCAGGGCCGTGTCTATGCTGAAAGACAGCATTGTTTGAACCTCTTTTGGTGTAATTGAGGTGGTATAGTTCACCCAGAGTGGATGTGATTGTCATGGTATAGAAAGAAACTGTGTGTGTAAGTCTTGTATATGGCTCTTAATTTGTTCTGTTCCTTTCCCCAGCACTCCTAGTTGGGCATAACTGAGGTCAAAAAAAGTGTCAGAGCAGCTCCAAGTGCTTCTTAGTCTCTCTTCCTGCTAGGGGCAGATTCACTCTTGGCTGTGGTGGGCACATGCATCCTCAGAGGTATGCTGGGTGAAGGTGGTTTCCATGAAGTTGCTCAGATAGCTTAGACTTAGGTATGAATCCTGTGTATCCCATTTCTCCCAGGGAACACATCCCATCTGAGACTTCTTCTGGTTTGACTGATCTAAACAATACTGATACTAGTTTTTCTTCACTGTCTTGAACAGTGCACAAACATTGAGAGCACAAAGTACCTCTTTGGAGAGCTCGCAGACCCTCTAGCACAGGCTGTGCATAAAGCTTGTGTTTAGATTAAAGCAGAAGACCTTAGACAGCTTAGGCACTGCAGGATCCTGGAGGAGACAATGCAGAGGTTGTCCTGACTCCCAACAGGCACCTGGAACTACCCAGAGAATGCTTGAGTAAAAGTGACCTGCCTGGGTCTTCACAAGGATGTGGGTCAACCAAGTTGTCTATAAACATGTAACATGCATGTGGTTCTGGAGAGAAGGGGTAGCGCTAAGCTAGGGGTACGAGGGGAAACAGAGATGCAATTGGAGGTAGGACTTCCCTCACCAGCTCCCCATATTTAAAAGTGGATAATTCTCTCTCTCTCCTTTTACAGTTTACCTTCATATGAGAATTCATGTGACAGCTTTGCCTACACCAGTGAGCTTCTCCCAGAGATAAATTCAATACAGCAAGTCATCTCTGGATCAGAAGGTTATCAATGAAGAGTGAGCATGGCTCAGATAACTGATGCCTGCTGCAATTTGCAATTACATACCGCATTTGGGAACACACATGGGAGTGTTAACCATTGTTAAGCTTTGGGCTGGGCAGATTGATGGATGTGATTTGATTGAAATTGTGTAGAGGGCGATTACAATAAGGAGCAAGGAAATTAAATGAAAATGTTGCTGGTTAGGAACCAAATGTAAATGATTTGTTTCCGTTCTTCAGAGCTGTGCGTATGTTGATCCGCATCTGCATCGCCAAGGAAGAGCTCAGAGCACAGGGCAGAGAAGATTACAGGTGCTGAAAGCAGATAACTGTGCTGTGGCTGTGACTTATCGAGCAGGAACTCAGCTTTCACTACCGGGCAGGCTGGTATTACTCTTCAGAGAGCAGACCTGGATAGCCTTGCTTATCAAGAAGGAAAATAGGATGGTGTGTGGGCTGGCGGGTAGGGCTGGTAGTCATGAATGAGGAGACCTGAGTTCTCATCTTCCCCTGCATGTGTTTGCTGAGCACTTGCCCCCCCCAGCAGCTGGGAAAGGGATCGATGATGCACCAGTGCCAGTCTGGGAATGCAAACCCCTGGGATTTTGTAGGTATTTATTTAGGTATTGGTATGACTTCAAACGCAGGGAAAGTCCTGCAGATGCAGAATCAGGAAATCAGTGTGCAATACCTAAGGAAAGAATTTTAACAAGCATTTGCTTTGTGGTCTGAAGGCACAAATGGGTAGTTGAAGGCCATGGTGGGAGAGAATAAGAGCTGCCATCAGAGCCAGATTTCTGTGTATTAGTGTCAAAGTTCACACCCAGACCTAAACTCAGCTGTGGTGGAAAGGGCTTGGACCTTATTGCGGCCCAATCTGGCCATGGAAACTGCTGCCTGTGCCCCTGCCCTGCTTTTTGATTCTTGTGATTTTAAAGTATGATCGATCTTATTATTCGTGAAAATCTGGGTTGTCTCTCCCCGCCAACAAATCAGATTCTGATAAGAGTCAATAAGGCTAATGTTGTTTTCAGTCACTAAATTTAACTTAAAGTTGGCCTAGGAGAAAGGGAATTCATCTCTGAATACATTAGTTGGTGACTGACAGGAAAATATTGCAAATGATGTAGTTGGTGTATATTATTCTGTCACCTGTTAAGCTTGCTGAATATTGGAAAAATTTTTTTGCAAATGTATTGTAATAATTGGCAGAAAAGAAAGAAATGAATATTATGCAACCATTTCCCCCACAAATTGCTCCATTATGTACCTACAGAAGCAAGCGCTTCCTACATCAGGAGCGGATTCTAAATCAAAATCTCCATTTCGGGCTCCCCAGGAGCTCTGCGAGGTGTGGAGGTGTGCTGATGGGGCTGGAAGAGGCTCCCCATAGCTCCCTCTGTTATTTATAAGTTACACATGACTGTATCCCCAAGAGCACACACCTCTTTTGGGGTTGTGGGGACTACACAGCACCGTTTCAGATCTGGTTTGCACAAGTCAGAGACCCATTGATGTGGTGTGAGCTGGAAGGTCTCTTTGCTGCAGCAGATAGATGCTGCTTTCCAAGAGAGGGTTATATCTGCCAATACAGGTATCAGAGTCTGCACCGGCTAGCTGACACAAAACTATTGCTGATGATATCACCAGGTTGATGTCACCTGTGTGCACAGCGTGACATGTGCCCCAGGGATGGGCACTGGCTGGTCCTTGCTGGCCACCTCGCTGTGTGCAACGGCAGTGGCCCTGTGGCCACGTAAGGGAAACTTATACCTCACCAACCCAATTCCTACACGCTGACAGCAAGTCTGGAGCAGGGGAAGAAGGCTGGAAAAAATCAATGAGAATGACAGTTAGAAAAGATAACAGATAATATTGGCAGATAGGAGAGCAACGGAGTAGGAAGAGAAGGAATAATCGATGAAGTAGTTCATAATGGAGATGGCGGGTCTCCGGAGGATGTCCAGGGTGCGCCCAGCCTCTGTGTGCTCCGTCAGCTCTTTGCCAGAGGGACCTTCTATTGAGCTTAAGATTTTTTAAGAAAAATATTTCAAAGGCCAACATACTAGTAAGATTCAGAACAGAATTGGAGACCTTAGGGCAGATTCCCATTGGCTCCGGACAGGATTTGATATGCTGACTCAGTTTTCCGAATGAAGGACATAATACTTCTCCCTCCCTTTAACCTGCCCGCTTTGTGGGCATCTCCTTGGGTTATCAAAAGCCTTGAGATTTCTCCACGGAGCCCAAAAGGAGCTGAGGAGAAATAGGACAGACTTCGCAACCTGTCTCATGGAGCAGGGCACACACGAGCTCCTGTTCCTGATGGCTGGGTCCCTGCCACACACGTTTATTGTGGCTGTTGATTTCTCCTCAGAGCTGTGTCCCCTGGATCTGAAATGAAAGCAGCGTAATTGGATGCACCACCATAGTGGCCAATGACAAAAAGCATTTTTCTGAAAGCATTTTTCCCCCCTGTTGCTGAAAGATTACATCTGATGTTATAAACCAGCATCGCTCCCAGTTGGTACCACCACTAAGTAATTTACCCTTCTAGAAAATCTTCTTGTTATTGCAGCATGTTCACTGCAGCCATCTAGGTGAAATTATTTCTTTCAGGTTAGAAAAAAAAGACGACAGGATTTTTATCTTGTGTTGTCCAATATTTCAAAACCCTTGTAGAAAAATGAGATATAGATTCAGACAAAGAGGGGTTGAACGCCCATTACCGAGTTTGGTTTTTAATATAAGAGAGAAGCAATGGCAGCAGGGTGTTGATGGGGAACAGAGGGGTGCAGGCAGCCTGGAGGAATGCTGACCCTATTCGGAAAGGGTTTACATCAGGAAACCTTGAATTATACAGTTCAAATTGGGATTTGTGTAGGGATTTCCCCTGATGACAGGTGGATATTTCAGAGGAAAGAAACTTAAGTTTCATCAACAATGCCTCAGCAACTTTGTGAATCTACATTTAGATATTTGTAGGAGAGGGGAAGTGTGGTTTGACTACATTTGGTTGCCCTTAATGTCACCTCCCTTCATCCAAAGAGAAATCTTTCACTCTCCCTACATGCTCACGCTTACTTTCTCTTGCTCTTTTTCCCCCCTGGGTATGTGGAAGTGATGCAAGAGGTTTGTAGGAGGTGTCCAATCACGGCTACCTGATTCCTCCCCTGGGTTCTGCTTTGGGGGTAGCTGCCCCAAACCAGCACGATGCTCAGTGTCTGCTGCCCTCTGCTATATACAGACCAAAGAGGCAGGTCTCCCGTGGGTCTGGGTTTCTCTCCAAGGCCTTTAAATCTTGGAGTGCTTCTTCAGGACAGGGGTTAGCAATGGGACACAGACTATCTGAAAATAAAGTTGACATAGGTCGTAGTTGAGGCATGCAGCGAAGTGCACAAACTTGCTCAGAAGTTACTGGTGATGTCCAGCTCTCCTGTGGTGCAAATTGTACCAATGTGATGTCCCTGTCGGAGCAGGCAGATGGAGCCAGGATATTGGCATCAGATTCAGAGAGTGCAAGACCCAATTTAGACCCATACCAGGATCCAAACTGGAAAGGCATCTTCTTTGTTTTAGCGCTGCTGACATCTCAAAGCCCCATCTGCCTCTTGTGCTTCCCTCTGGTTTTTGGGGTGCACCCCCTGAGGGGTGATTTCAGCTCTGAGCCTTTCCACGTGGGCTGGGGCTGTTAATCCCAGCAGCACCAGTCTCATCAGACTGGCTGGCAGGAGGGAAGTATGTTGATTTTTGTGTGCTTCTTTACTGGAGAGAGCAAGGGCTGTGGGAATACCCAATGTTAACTTTTGAAGAATTGGCCGATTTCAATGCAATTTGACAGAAAAGAGCTTAGAAAGGTAGCAGACTTCTGAAAAGCTCTGTAAAAATGGCTGGACAGGTGAGAGAAAACCTGCAGCATGAACCTCACATCTTGGGGGATGCAAAAAAATCTGCTTGGGGCCTTTTTGTAAGAAAGTAGGACTTTGTAATTTTGCTGGCTATGTAGGAACTTAAAGTGTGGGGGCCTTTGTTTTTCTACTAAAAGAAAGGAGGAGGTTGGAGGGTAGGATGTTCAAGGTGTCCCATGCTTTTGGGAGCCTTGGTGACCACGGGGTTACCTAAATTAAAGTGGAAGAAGAATCAAGAAGGGACAAGACCATGTTCAGTGGGACACGAAGGAAATAACGGGAGTATCTAATTCTAGGGGAAAATGAATATCTTGCAGTTCTTGCAGTTCTGTAATCCTTTCTGTTCAAGGACACTGTGGTACCTTTGTAGAAAGTTGCTGGGTATTTCCATCGCTTTTTTACAAATACAGAATTGGAGGCACAAGGGCATGGAAAGTCTGTGCCAGGACAAGACATGGTCTCTGAGCCTCCAGGTTCTTGTCTCTGAGCCTTGGTCACAGGACACTTCATTTCCTTGTAGCTAAGGAGAAGTCAGAGAAAAAGAAAAGGAAGAAACTCTTGGTAGCTGTCACTTCTCATGAAAAACTTGAGTGGTATTGTCTATTTTTATAATAGGTTTTTTAGAAAGTCTGCCAGGATTGATTTCAAAACTGTAGAATTAGAGAATCTTTGACATCTCTAGGTCAGTTGTTCGAAAGGTTAATAATTTCTTTTAAAAACAACCCTGTGCTTCATACAGAGTGTTTTGAGATGGAGAATGAAGCCACAGCTCTGCTTTTCCTTGATGCTCTTTGCTTTGCTGGCTGCTAAAGCCAAAATTTCTTCCAGAGCCTCTGCATACTGACAGTGTGGATGCTAAATTTAATATTGCTCCCAAACGGCCAGACATGCAGGTGGCTGACCTTCACACCTGGCTAAATAAATCTGCTTGGCACTCTCTGCCCGATTAGGGGGTCACATGCGAAAGCCCCGTGGTGGGGCTGGCAGGAGCCTGCCCTCCTGGGGGAGTATTTTGCCAGCTAAAAAAGAAAGCTTAAAACCACCGGGATGTCTCTCTGTCTGAGAAAGAAAATCTATCAGAGATTATTCTGAGCCTTGTTCCCAATCAACCCGAGGCAATGGGAGAAGTGTATGCTCCTGTGATTTAATCAAGACAGGCGCAGCGTGGTCCAGCCGTTCCTCAGAGACTGGGATGCGGCTCCGTGCGTGGGGTATGGCAGCGGCAGCAGGGAAAACGCATCCCCCTAAGGCAGCAAACAGGGGCCTGAGCAGATAAACTATCTGAAAAATGGTTACACTCTATACCCTGCTTAGCCTCTCCGTACACGAAATGGCCAGCTAATAAGAGACAGATCCTCAAATCACTATTGAAGGTGTTGTGAGAGAACTGCTTCACTCTGCTAACTTTCAATAATCGGTGAAGCAATGGCAATAGAGTTTGTGCACTGCGGTGGAAGAGATCTATTAAGAGTCCTTTCCAAGCCTGTGCTGCTGGGGAGAACAGTTAATTGAAACTATAGTGCTTATTTTAATTGTGTCTGTCCGTAAGCCTTTGATTGAATTGCTCTGTCGAGGTTGCTTCCCCACTCTGCTTCCGAGCTGGGTGATGCTACAGTGTCAGTACGTGGGGTTTTTTTACAGCAGATTTGGGTTTACTTTTGTGAAATACAGCAGGGCTTCAGAGCTGCACAAAAATCAATCCCTCAGCCTCCTTCCTGCGGAGAGACAGGGCTGTCTTCGTACCTTCTGCATCAGGCACTTATGGCCTGGGTGGTTTCTCTCCAGCCTGCAGAGCATTGCGTGTTCACGCTGAGCCAGCTTGCATCTTGCCCTGAAGGAGAACAGCACCTTGGCACTGGTTTTGGTGCTCAATAATCCAGACTCGGGGTCATGCTGAGGCCGTTCATCTTCTGAGTGCAGAGGCAGCATCTCCAAACGCTGCAGCACTGAGATGCACAAGATCAGAGCCAGTTTGGGGTCAAACACAGTGTGGCTTCTGTAACAGGTTTGGGCTTCATCATAGAATCACAGAATGCTTTGGGTTGGAAGGGACCTTAAAGATCATCCAGTTCCAACCCCCCTGCCCTGGGCAGGGGCACCTCCCACTAGACCAGGCTACTCAAAGCCCCGGCCAACGTGGCCTTGAACACCTCCAGGGATGGGGCAGCCACAGCTTCTCTCAGCAACATGGGCCAGGGTCTCACCACCTTCAGTGAAAAATGTCTTCCTGATATCTAATCTAAATCTCCCCTCTTTCATCTTAAAACTGTTCCCTCTTGTCCTATGGCTCCATTCCCTGATCCAGAGTTCCTCCCCATCTCTCCTGGAGCCCCTTTAGGGACTGGAAGGGGCTCTAAGGTCTCCCTGGAGCCTTTTCTTCTCCAGGCTGAACGCTCCCAGCTCTCTCAGCCTGTCCTCACAGCAGAGGACAGAGAATCTTCATGGCTTCCTCTGACCCCGCTCCAACAGGTCCACGTCCTTCTGATGTTTGGGGGCCCCAGAGCTGGCTGCAGCACTGCAGATGAGGTCTCCCCAGAGTGGAGCAGAGGGACAGAATCACCTCTCTCGACTCGGTTAGTGTCAATGGAGTGTGTACATAGTGGGACAGCTGCTGAGACGGAGAAGGGAAGTTGTGTGGTGGACAATTTCAATATGGTTTGTCCCACTAACTGCTGGGAGTTCTGTTGCTGCTGACAATGGCCAGCCAGAGTAGATCAGGAAAAATGGGATAGTAGTGATTAAAGTTATCCCAGCAGACCAGAGCAATAAGGAGCCGTGTTAGAAGAGATACCGGAGTTGGAATCTGGATTAGAGTGTACCAGCACTGGGGTGGCTGCAGCACTGCTGAGGCTGGGGAAGGGATGATCCTAAATGGGAACAGGCTGGTGAGGGGGAGCCAGGGCTCATCCCCACGGGCCCAATGTTGTGCTAGAGCTGTGCTGTTTGCTGGGCTTCTCTTAAATAAAACCCAAGAAACAGTTCCTGTTGAGAAATCCAGTTTGTTCAGGGGAGGTCAGAAACCAGGCAGTGCTGTGGGTCCCCTTGGTGGGTGCAGCACTTCCAGGGCCTAATCTATGGGCAAGAGATGAAAGCTGAACTTTAATAACTACAGAGGCAATGTTAATGAGAGAAGTTTATCAGTATCCCGTGTTAGTCTAAATCTCCCTGTATGGCCATTCCTCCCTTCAGTTAAATAACTGCTTTGCCTTTCAGGAGGGTCTGGCTGCTGGCGTGCCAAGTTCTGGGCTACGTTGCCAGTCAGAGCCTGTGCTGATGGGTGGCTTCGCGTCACCTCTGCCTCTCCCCTGTTCCTGGCGTGAAGTGAAGGCGATGCTATGATGAGGGCTTTGAGAGAGAAAATTGACCATTGAGCATGCAAGAGGCGTTGTTGGGAGGGAGGTGGGTTCAAGCCAGGGAGATACCAGCCTGGTGGGG
Organism: Dromas ardeola; assembly: GCA_013398915.1. Classification (NCBI taxonomy): domain Eukaryota; kingdom Metazoa; phylum Chordata; class Aves; order Charadriiformes; family Dromadidae; genus Dromas; species Dromas ardeola. The sequence continues at coordinate 1,151,216 of VYZM01010756.1, read as the reverse complement.
TCAGGCAGTCGTCTCAACTGGGGGCTTTGCTCCTTGGTGCCTGGACCCGTCCCTCCCCTGCAGAGGAACGAGACGAGCATTCAGCATCCTTGCATCCCTACCCAGGCCAGCCCCAGCGCTGGTTTGTGCTGTGCCGGCAGCAGGAAGGGGAGTTAGTATAAATTAAATTGAGTGTAAATTATCTTCATTTTGAAACCGCTTTGCAGTGCCAAGAAAGTATAAACTGGGTTTAAGGCTTGTTATTTTAAAAATCTGATCACCTTGAGCTTGGGACCCCTGGGAGGTTTCAAAAGTCTCCAGCAGAGTCTTGCTTTGTTTGCATGGATTAAAAATGTAAATATATTTAGGCTATGAATGCGGAATGGGGAGAAAAGAAAATATTAGAAAATATTATGCATTTCCGATTTTTAGATTTATGCTCTTCCTCATAAAAATGTGAATGACATTTATTTGGCTGGCTGCATAATCCATGTTAACAAGACAATTAGTATGTGCTGAAAGTTATTATTTTCCTCGGCACGTCATATCAGGACTGCTGCTGGATTTGGAATGGAGCCTTGATTCATTTCTTCTTCGTGGTAAAAGATAATATTGAATTTTTCTCCAAAGATCTTGGCAGCATGTAATTAATACTTTTTTTTTTTCCTGCCTTAAGTAAAAATGGAGCAAAACACAACAACCTAACTGGGGAAAAATTCAGACAAAAATGCACTTTTTTTTTTTTTTTAATCGTGTATTGAGTGAATTCTGTGCTCCTGAGAGGCAGCAGGCTGACAGCCAGGATGGCTTTGGCTCTCTCCTCTTTCTCGGAGCAGGTACAGGCTAGCAAAGGCACGAAGGTTTTTGCAGGCACCATCACGTGTGTCTAAGAGGTAACTTTGCTGGAGTTTCTCACCTCTGTTGGAACTGGCTCAAAACCATTTGGGTGGCAGAATCTGGAGTTCGACTAAGCCCCGGATGCTGCCGCATTAAGGGATTGTGTATGACTTAAACTAGTGCATAAATATTGTGGTCGCTCCTCATTTCTGTTCAGGGCTACGCCAGGGCTCTGTGTTAGGTTACTGCAGGTTTCTTCTACAGCAAGGCTTCAGTTAGTTTATCAACGCTTGCGTCTGTGCGTGATAGGGGGCTTATAAAAGACTGTTTCATAGCAGTGTTTTTCCCTTTTTCTTTTAACTTTTCCTGCCCTTCTTCCCCTTCCATACACTGCAGCTGAGTGAGCTGTACGCAGTCGAGCAGGGATGCTGCCGCCCTGGCAGCAGGCAGCTCACGGCGGGATCTGCTCGGCTTCGGAAAGTTTTGCAGCCATGGCTAAATTTGAGGCTGATGCATCAGAAAGACCTGAAACATTGAATTTAGAGTTCCTCTCTGTCATGGTTTAACCCCAGCCGACAACCAGGACCACTCAGCTGCTTGCTCACTCACCCCAGCAGAGGTAGGGGAGAGAATCAGAGGTGTAAAAGTGAAAAAAAACTTGCGGGTTGAGATAAAGACAGTTTAATAATTAAAGTAAAAGCCATGCATGCAAGCAAAACAAAAAAGCTATTTTCAGGTGGAAATGAAGCCTGTCTTGGCTGAGGAATGGTAGTGGCTGAGGCTGGGAGGAGGCTGGAGATCAAGAAATGATGTATTTTAGCTTATCCATTTCATCCCATAGTTATGGACTCTGTGCTGTTCCTTCCCATGACCCTGCCCTGAGTAAGAGCAGTGGTGCCATGGAAGGGAATTGAGATGGAACTGTTTTATGAATGATTTGTATCGAAGGGGAGACAGAGCATAGAAAAATAGGGCTGCTGATGTGGGGTCCACTGCTGGTGAAGCTCTGTGCCCCTCCTGCATGCTGAGGGGGTATCTGGTACCTGAATTGGTGGTCACCCCCGTGGGGAACAAGGCTGCTGCTGTTGGGGCACAGCCAGGGAGGTTGGCAGCATCCTCATAGGCTTGATTTCTAGCGCTGCAGTTGGTTTCCTCCAGGCATTGCGGGCGTCCCTCTGACTTGGCTTCCCCGCTTGCAACAAGGGCAAGAGCAGTTTTCTGCTTTCTCCTGGGAAGAGGCAGAGAGCAGCTGATTAGCATTGGTGAGGCAGAATGATGAACACCCCTGGAAAGACCAGGAATAATCAAGCGTGGGGGCTGGAGGGGTGCAGTAAATAAGGCAGAGGTTCCCCATTGAATGAAAATGAATTTAAGCACTGAGTAACTCTCCTGTTCCCCGAGCAGTGTCTATCCTTTGCTGCAAATGAGGTAGGGGTCCTGTGGATAATAAACTGATTAAATCCCCAAACATCCTTCACCCAGGTGAGGGGGCTGGGAGGATGGGCCAGCAATTACTGAGGAGAGAGCCTGGCAGGACGAGGGGAGAGGACAGGTCTGCACATACAGAGCCGATCCCCCCATGCCCAGGTAACGCCGCTGCTCCAGGAGCATGAGAACAGGGTGAGATGGGGCCAACTGTCTTTGACAAATAGCAAATGTGGCAGGGAAATTGATGAAAACCTTCAGAGAGGTGAAAAGATTTAGGGTTAAGTATGAAAAATGTAAGTGTTCCTGGCAGCACGACAATCTTCACAGTCATATTTCAATTCCTAGATGAGAGTGTTTTATTTAGGAAGGTCACTGGTTTCCTGGCCGGCCACCATGAATATGTGGCCAGATTTGCCCCTCTTGAAACATGGAGGCATAAACAGGATTGCAGCATGTGTTGTCTTTTTATTCAAAACCAACTCCTTTATCGGTCTTTCCCTATCTCCCTGCAAATTGTTTGTTGATGAGGGACTTTAATTGCTCCAGAGCTGGTCCTCTGGGTACAGCTTAATTCCTGTTATCTGTCATCCCCGCGCATCCGAGCTCGGCTTGCTCCAGACCACACTGAACTCATTTAAGCCATTAACTGCGGTGGAAGCAAGCACGAGCCTTTCGAGAAATGCTGTTGGATGACATGCGCACATCAGCCCCAAATAAAGGTTAATTTCGTTCATCAGGAGATGCGATTAAACCACTTTAGCTGGTAGCTGTTGTTCTGGGCTACACTACCTATTATAAGCATTGACACAGGGCAATTCAGGAGCTGTGATTTCCGTGTTTTCTCTTGCTGTTCAAACACTAGAATAAATTAGGCCTCAACAACCCTAAATGTAAATAATTCCTACAGGTTTTTTTTTTTTTTGTCATATCTCGGCCAATCACTGTTATTATTTTCATAATTATGCTGTTCTCCATCTGCTTGATGGAGTTAATGTCTCACTTTGTCAATCACTGGCCCATCTTCCTCCAGCATCTCAGCAATAGAGTATGCAGAAATTAGGCTATTTTCCAGGCATTTAAATTACAGCTTTTACTGCATGCGTGTTCATCTTTGTGTGTATTCATTGACTGGCTCCTCGATTCTGCCTCATCAGGGAAAAATGTGGGCGCAGGAGGGGTTGGATCCCGCCACGGTATTTCATGCTGTATTTGGGCAGAGCTGCAGTGTTGTTGATACAGCAGAATGGGACCTGGCTCTCTGGCTCCTCTCCTCCCTCCCAAAACTTGACACCCTCCTCCCCAAAAGGCAAAACCAAGGAAAGGTCTGCTGGGGCATGGCCAGAGGCAGGCAAGACGGTGCATGAGAGAGAAGCAGGTTGGTGCACTGCCATGAGCTGTACTGTGGGGCTTGGCTTGTGCAAAGCCCCTGTTTTCTCATTTATGTGATAACAGCCACAAGCCTCAGCAAGGAGTGGGGTGAGGGCAAAGTGCTGTCAGGTGTCTTGTTGTTGGGTGCCTCCAGGAAGGGCCAGTTCTTGCTGCGCCATCTTTTTTAGGTGGAGAACAGCCCCCGTGCTTTTCTTCTCCCATGTTTTACATGCTCCAGCCTTGCAGTAAAGGAGCGAAGTGAGAGAGGGCAGGCTTGCCACAGGGGCTGGGTGGGTCAGCTGGATTTAAATGGGCTGCTAATCACGGAGCAGCTCAGCTGCTGGAAATGTGGGCAAGTACGGACCAGCCAGCCCATCCTCATCTGGCACTGATGCCAGCAGCACCCTCCTGTGTCCCAGCCAGAGGGGTCGGTGGGGGGACAGGAGGTGCTTCTCCTCCTTGTAGCAGGGTAGAGGGGTTATTATTGAGCAACCTGGTCTAGTGGGAGGTGGAACTAGGTGATCTTTAAGGTCCCTTCCAACCCAAACCATTCTATTAATCTATGATCTCTGTGCTTACCCACGTGGGCACAGAGTGTTCAGACAGACATGAATAAAGGCAAACTAAAACCGCAGCATGGTGCAGCCCAGCTCTGCTGCACAGCCCGAAGTGGGGCTGTCAAGGATCCTCAGTGGATCCCAATACATCTTGCGTCTCTGCAAAGCTCATTATCGTGGCTGAAACGCAGAACCGGTCCAGCAGCCAAGCTGGCTCAATTAAAGCTAGTTTGAGTAGTTCTGCACAGACATACCCTAAGGGAGAAAACACTGATTATTTGTTCTGCACAGCGGTTTGGCTACCTGTAAACAGGCATGCATCCTGCTAAACGCATCCGTGGTAATGAGCTGAGGCCATTGCCTAATTAATATTTCAAACATTACCAAGCTAGATTGATATACTGTAAATGAACGGTGTCAGATGACAATGGAAATTAGATAAGGAGCAGCTGGAAGTGATCTGCTTGTATTTAAGATCTAGCACCGCTAGGAAACTGCTTTTATTAGCAGCAACTTGAAAAAACTTCAGGGATTTTCGAAGCGGTACTGTATATACTGGGTGAGAAGAGGGCACTCGTCTTCTTGCTCCCCAGTACCTACCGTGAGGATCAGATTCTTCATTAGCACAAGCCAGTGTCACTGTACAGTGTGGTGCCAACCACGTTCGTTAGCTGCGTGTAATTGGCCTGTGGTACGGAAATTGCATGCAGGGTTTGGGGGCACAGGAGCTTTTTCTGAAATTCCTAATAAAATGAGGAACTTGGTAGCTGAGCACAGAGATTTGAATTTCAAGTGAGGATGCTCCGCTTAATGAAAGGTAGGTTTTCTTTGGTGATTACTAAAGGTTACAATTTGTAGGTTCCCTGAGCAAAAAATACAGCGGCACCACCTGCATCCTGCTGACAAATTTGCCTATTTCTGTTAATTATTACCCATCTTGGTATATAGTTTTCAGTTCATTTTTGGCATGTTATTTGAAGAGTGTGGTTTTAGTTCCAGCTTTTTGACTGCTAATAGATTATTCAGTTTAATACCGTGTTTTGTGTCGTATGTATTATACCTGCTTTGAATATTTGCCAGATTCACATTATTTACTCCAGAGGAGATGCAATGTCCCCTTCATCCTGAGTGGTTAACAAAAGTTTGAAGGCTGGCTGATTTGTTTCTGTCAGGATGAGAAAGCAATGTTAAGTAGCAGCTACGTTTTCTGTGTAGCCTTTTTTTTTTTAATCATTCGCACACACACACACATGAAAAATGCACATCCGTTGTGTTTCCTTAACCACAACAGGTTCTTAAGCCAGAAATCAACATGTCTGCCACACCAGTGAGTCCTGTGACCGGAAAACAAAATTTCTCCTGTCCCACATTTATTTGTGACTTCTCTTGGCTTTCTGCCTCCGGAGTGTGGAGCATGGAAGCAGCAGGGCAGCTCCCTGCCCTTGCCCGCCTCCCGTACCTTCCCAGACTGCAGGCATCCTCACCGATGAAGGTCCTGACCAGCAGAAGGGCTCACTGGCAGGCTGGCCAGGTGGTCCAGATTGCCTGGCAGAGATTGGGTCTGAGTCTCGGTGCCTTGGAGAAAGTCTTCAGGATGCTTGTATTGTACCAGATTTTGGAAAAGGCAGCTGGAAGATGTCGTCCCATATGACACCGTCTAAAAGACAGGATTTCTTGTCTCTCTTCATCATGGTCAGCCCTGAAATATACTGTTTTAGCATCATTATAGGATACTGTGTACTGCTTTTCTCCTGATAAAATGTGTTCTGTTCAATATTGAATATATATCTACTCTATTCATGGGTTTCGGAGGTCTGTGGCTATTCCTGGGTCCAAAATATACCTTGGTAGCAGCCTTAAGCAATCTGGAGCACAAGTCCGGTTGGGAAACAAACCAAGTCTTTAGTCCTTTACAAGGCACGGCATCAAAAAGGGGTGATTCATTTCCAGTTTGGATGAAGAACCCTCGCAGAAAAGAAAACTCTATGATAGTAAAACTCATTTCAAAAAAAGGACAGGAAAATATTCCTTTTATGAAACGTAAACTCCCTGCTGTGGAAAACTATTGAGGCAAGTAGATGAGTAAGATTATAAAAAGGATTAGACATGGATTATCCAGGATTAAGGCAATGAAGTCTCTTGGATAAAATTCACAAGAGGTTTTCATCCTGATGTGTTTGAGGTCCTAGACAAAGTGTTACTTCTATGCAGGAAAAAACTCCCATCTCCTGCATTGCAAAGACCAAAAGATCGTTTGGGTTTTCTCCTTTTTATTCTTAAAAAACCTCAAACTCCAAAAGTGAACAAGGTTGAGTGTAAAGACCTCATAATAGTGACTGGTAATACAGTGCCATTCAATGTAGTTGAATATAAAATATGCACATGGGATGAAAAAACCCAGTATTAACTGTATGTGTATACATACATATAAATATACATACATATATATGTGTGTATATAGAGTCAGACGGTCCTTGACTTCACTAGTGCCCTGAGGAATGAGTTGTCGGACTTATAACAGAGAGCCCCTAAGAAAGTGTAAGCTTGGTGCTCAAGAGCAATCAAGTAGGCGAATCGAGTGTGAGGAATTATCAAGGAATAAGCAGAGAACAAACTGGAGGATCTTGTTATAGCACTGTGCAAACCACTGCTGATCTTTGAGCTTGGCGGGGGTCTGGTTCCCCTGCAGGGTGTCCAGCAAGGTTAGGCAAGGGGCACAGAGCAGCTTCTCCCCCGGACACCAACGGTGAAGGGACCAAGGAGTCCAACCTGGAAAAGAAAAAGTGGAGGGGATATTATGACAGAGTTTGAGAAAATCAGGAGTGGCTTGAATTGGGAAGAGAGGTTTACTGCATCTTCTAAACCCATGCAGACACAGACTAAAACAGCAGGTTCAGAAAACCCCAAAGAAGGGTTTGCTTCGGGAATGGATTGCGGAGTTGTGGAGCTACTGGGCACAGGACATTGCAAAATGAAATCCTGGCATGAAGTTTAAAAGGTTGGCTAGCAAAACATCATCTGAAGGGTGCCTACAAGAAATCTGGGGATGGACTTTTTGCAAGGGCATGTAGTGATAGGATGAGGGGTAATGGCTTCAAATTGGGAGATGGGAGATTGAGATTAGAAATTAGGAAGACATTTTTCACTATGAGGGTGGTGAGCCAGCAGAACAGGTTGCCCAGAGAAGCTGTGGCTGCCCCATCCCTGGAGGTGTTCAGGGACAGGCTGGATGGGTCTTTGAGCAGCCTGGTCTAGTGGGAGGTGTCCCTGCCCAGGGCAGGGGGATTGGAACTGGATGATCTTTAAGGTCCCTTCTGATCTAAACCATTCTATGATTCTATAAAACTGTATGGAGGAAAAAGCAAAAAGCTAGAAGCTGCAGGAAGTGCAGCACCAGTCCCAGAGACATCTCACTACTTGTCCTCTTCTTACTCGTGTCCCCATAACACTGGTCAGTGGTGGCTGCAGGAGACAGAAGAGCCAGACCAAGACTGTCGTGTGGCTTGAGCATGGCTACAGAGCAGCTAGCAAACTGTACCACACTGGAACAGAAAGGGTTTGTACAAGTCATTCTCTGAGACTTCCAGCACTGTCCTGCCAGAGTGAAGCTCCGTTGTCTGTGTATGTTATTACAGAGCTTTAATCCACAGCATCATCTTTCAAAAGTGTTTGGTCTCAAAGTAAGTTTGGAACTGCAACAGTCCAAGCTATCAGCTCCTTCCTTTCTAATAAAGGAGCTATTGCTTGGTTGTAGACAGCGAAAAATAATTTTCAGATGTTGCTGCTACTCTCAGCAGGGTGTAATAGAAACTCATTATTGTTCACAAGTCTAACTTAATTACATTTTTCTTGAAGGATGTTATGCTAGCTCAGCGGGAAGGGGGGTTCATCTACATAACATTCAGGGGCTGTCTACTCAAAACTTAGTAATATCTATGGTAAACACCTAAGAAAGGTGGGGAATTACTTTAGGACCTTCTTTTGATCAATGCAAGGTGCGGCATGGATCCACCAGACCCACAGGAAACATTTTCATGCCCAGTATCTGAATCAATAGACAATGTGATGTTACCTTGCTGCTTCTGTGCTTGTTATTTTCATCAGATGGTCACAAAATCTGAAAATTAGTAATTTCTTTATTGGTCGAATCTTAAAGGCTTTACTTGTGGGTTTTTTTTCTTAATTTTCCTTTGCAGAAGGAAGTTTTTCTTCACAGAAGGCTCAAGGTGTTACTGAAAACTGAAAGAGCAAAAGAAAAGGCATTGGAATTCAATCTAGGGGGATAAAAGCATTTTTTGCTTATGTATAGATGTTGTCTGAGTATAATCTGGCCCTGTGTGGGGCAGGTGTCCTTGTCTCTCTTGTGTGGTTAACCACGAGGTGTATTGCTGCAGGTCACTCAGCAGTTGGGTGTGGGGAGCTCTTCTCCAAGGCCAAGTCCACCAAATGCTACTTTCTACATCCATGCCGTTGTAGCAGGTCCTGGCACGCCATGAACTGGAGGGTACATCAGGGAGCTGAAAATACCCAAACACAAAATGGCTTTGAGAATTTTATTCATGGATTATGTGTCGTGACGGTCAGCAGAGCTTCACAGAGCTGCTTTCCAGCTCAGCCTGGGAGGACTCTGCAGCCTGACCCCAGCCCTGCAATTACTGCTGCTTGGCATGGGTTTGGGTGGGTGGTCCTAGCCTGCACAGCGATGGGTCAGAGAGGATGAACTTTGCAGGCAGGCTCTGAGACAGGAACAAAAAAGAGGTGAAAGGAGGTGAACTCAGCCATATAATTAGCTGTGTAATTAAGCTTTCTCCGGGGCAAAGAACTCTGGGCCAGTTCTGCCTCCTGTGAAATGCGGCGACACCTCCAACGGCCCTGACTTAAGAGAAATAAAAGCAATGCCTACAGGTGTTTCTCTGAGGGGGGACACAGATACAGAAGCAGTTCCTGCGGCAGGTTTAGCAAATGTCTTTGGGGTTAAACTGGAAGGATTTAGCCATTGATGTGGCATAGGTGTTGCCTAGTAATGCGTATGGCCCCAGTGGGGGAGAGAGAGTGTCTGAAACAAAGCAAAAGTAATTAAACAGAAGCAAAGCAGGCAGCACTTCTCTGCTGATAATCTATGCAAACTACAAGGTTTCTTGTTTGGTCAATCAATAAACCAGCCCATTTCATTTTATTTTTGTGTGGTTGCATGTACTGGCTATATTGTGATAGAAACATTGCAAAGAATTGATTCACAGATAGAAATATGTCTGGGTTGCTTGTGGTTTATTAAGAAGATCAAGATAACAAGTGCTGCATTATTGATCAAACCCAGAGGGACACTTCCTTTTTTTCCTGCTTGTCGATGAAATCCTGTTGTAATTATTTTTTCCCTTTTCTCATTCTTCTTTTCCTCTCACCCCTTCCTAAGCCTCTGGAGGTGCAGTAATGAAGTAAGCATAAAAAATGTCAATCAGGGCTGGCAATGGGCAGGAGAAGGGTAGAAGAAGGGAGACAAGCAGGGACACTGCAAGGGAAGAATGCTTTTGCCAGCATGTGTAGGAGCGCTAATGCTCTTCATTGAAGCTTTACAGGCACAGAAGCTTAACAGGCACTGAAGTAGCCTTTCTTGTTTGCACTTTAGAAATGTTTTACTGTGGATTTAAATCTTTATTTACAGCATAATCAGGCCTGCCTGCTGGGTCCTGTGCAGAGCTGGATTTACCAAGCATTGGGATTGCTGTGGGCGAGGGGAGAGGAGAGCTGGTGGTATGCTAGTTTTAGAAGAAGAAAAAAAGGGGGTCTTTTCCCAAGGCCCTGCAAGGAGACTGGTTGTTGTGTATATATCAATTATGACCACGGTGCAGCAGTTTTTGGGACAAGCATGGAAAAAAAGATATTTCTTGGCTCTTGGCTGGAGAGACGTGCTTTGAAACAAGAGCAGCATTTATTTGCGCAGGGATGGTCCCACTGCCTCTGAGTCCCGGATGAAGCTTTGATCTTCATGTCTCTCATTCCATTCACTAAGTGAACACTTTCTCATCCATCAGTGTCATACAGAACTGGGCAGGTTCAAGTGCTCTTTGTCCTCTCTGCCCCCTTGAGATTTTACTCTTCCTGTGAGTTGGAGATCTCGTCAGCAGTTCAGAGCAGGTAGACCTTACAGTTTTTCTACCCCTAATTTTTACATGTAGTACCTTGGCTGCACTCTCCTGGTGACTGGTACTCCTTGAGGAAGGTCTCCAGCTCAGTGATCAGGCCGGAAAATTCCAGCTGTGCAGATCTGCAGTGAAGAAATCCATTAGACCTTGGTATAGGCCAGTTGTCCTGTCCTTCATGGTAGTGTCTGCCTGAACTGTCCCTCAGGTGTCCTTAAAGCAAGCCAGTTAGGAGTTTGTGGGCCACCACAAATTTGGGTTGATTTTCCTTCTCTTCTATGTCTTTGCTTCCCTTTGCCTTCCTCTCCAGAAAACAGAAAAGGAGCTCACAATTCAGCCCATTTGTCATAAATCAGGGAGAGCATCAGCTGCACGACTTGCTGTTGCTGTACAACCCCTGGCCATGTCAGTGCTGCCCTTTCAGTTCTCCTGCCAAAGCTGGAGCCTGGGGTGGCCATGGGACATCTACGCTGCTGGGGACATGCCCTGCGTGGGGACCCAGTGCGTCTTCACATCTCCTTCTCCAGCCCCAGGGACTGCAGGATGGGAGGAAGCCTCTCTTAGTGCTGGGTTTGCTGATCCACACCAAATTTGGTCATTGGGTATTAGCATATTGGATTTAAAGTTGTTTCTGAGAAAGCAGGTTGCCCTCCCAAAGCTCCTTCAATGGCGTGCATGTACTTACCCCATGGTTATTGCCTCCATTGACACGTTACTGTCAGCTAATCTTTAGCTTCAGAGCTAATGCTGGCCTGGAGGTGGAGGATTGAATTCCACGCACATTGCTGCCATAAAGGTGATGCTGCAGCTTATTGAAAACCTGTGTTCCCCTCCCCACGGACCTGCTTAAGCACAACTCAAGCGACTTTTCCACTCAGATGCTGCGGGACGTGTTCCTACCCCCTATATTCAACCTAATATCTTGTGTACTCAGCATATTATTTCCTTATTAAATCCTAGGGCTTGGCGAGACAGCGCTCCCACGCACAGCACCGGTGAGGCTGCCTCTACTCTACAGCCGCTGCTGTTCCTCCCGCCGCCTGTTTGTTGTTCGATTTGTACAGGCTAAGTTTTCCCACCACATACATCCCACAGTCCCATAAAATTTAAAAGACTTGCCTGGGCATAATTGGGTTGTGTTTTGTTTATATAACCACAGGAACAACACGTTTGAGATACTAGGAGAGCAAAAAAGTCAAGCATAACAGAGTTAGAAAGAGGCCAGAATTAAACTGGTTTGTACAATTTCCTTGTACACGTACATGTTATGACCATCTTTAATTGCACTGTAATGTTTAAAAGCTCCCTGCTACCACTCTGTGTCCTTGCCAGGAAAATGGGATGCTCTAATGGTCCCAGTAAAAGAATCACCAACTGGTTTGGTTACCTCTTTAACATAGGAAGAATTTTGTTTGTTCACTTGTTTTGTCTTGTTTTCTGAAATACCTTATTTTGGCTGAGACATTTCAAACCTCTTTAGCCTGACGTAGGCACTCAAGATATAAAATTTTAATCTTGTAGAAAATTTGGCGTTATAATCCAATGAAAACAGGTCTAACAAGGGGCGCTTTCACCGGGCATCAGTGATGGTGAGGCATGTGGCTGACAAATACAATTTATTTACTTATAGAAGAAAAGTACAGGCAGACGTTGGAGATTTGGAATTCCCCTCTTATTTGAGAAGTGGTTGAGAAGTGCTGGACTAAACCAAGAGTCAGAAGGTCATAACATGACAGAGAGAGATGATACTGCAAATCAACCTTCTCGCTGGGCTCACAATTGGTACTAAAATTTAAAAGGCTATGGGAGGTATTAAGACCCAGTGGTCACTTCAGGTTTGTCCCACTGTCAATGAAGAATAAAGCAAGTCCTGAAAGCATTTCGGGCTTTCTGTGGTTCACAACTACACTCCTAATTTAGGTGGCTGTAACAGGTAGGTAGACTTACTTTCGCCTAGGCAAAATGCCTACAATATTTCCTATAGCAGCACCAGCTTTACTTGCAGAGGTGGGAGAGGGCATGAATCAGAGAAGATAAATTTTATATTCAAAGGTAGTCTGGCAAGTTCTTATGACACTTAATAGCTGGCATACTCCCACTGCAAGGGAAGCAGAAAGCAAATTCAATCATTTATGTTACAAAAATCCCACCGCACTTTATTATGTGCACAGATGGTGTCTCGGGAGCTTTGCTGCCAGTGCTCTGCATGCCTAATGCCAGGCAGGGAGCATTGCTTTTCCAGCCCAGGTGACAGTGGGAAAGCTCCTTTTTTTCATTTTTGCTAGAACCACGTGGATTTCCAAACTCTCCCATTTTTACATTTCACTTAGACCAACCTTCCAGTAAAAAGTCACGGTATTACTGCAGACCACAGTTAGCAGGGGTGAAGGCAGAGGTACAAATGAGAACAGATTATGCACCATGGAGGCGAAAAGCTATTGCAAACAGAACAACAAATAGAAAGGTGTTGCAGGATATCTAATGATGGGAAATGGAGTTGCTTTTTCTTAAATCCTTTCACACATACAGAGACTTTTAAGGGTAAAATGTGGAATGAGCTGGATTTTTGGAAATATTTCAGCTCCAGGAATGGAATAATCTCAACAAATGCCACTTTGTTTTTTATGAAGGCTTCTTAAAGCAGCAACACCTTCTGTAAGAACTGCAGTTTTGCAGCTATTTATGAATAGCCCTAGACTGGCCTTTTCTAATAAGCACCATCTTTCTTGAGCTGACTACTCTTTGCTGTAGCAGTGTACCATGAACTTGCTTTACTTCACTGCTAGCTGGGTTTGGGATAGTCTTCTTAGTAAAAGTTACAGGACTGTAGAAAGGTCAGATTTGCTCAGCCTCTTTTCACAAGTGCCGCACTAAGACTGCCATTTACTTTGAGCAATAAAACTCTCTGTAGGTTTATGCATTCCCCCTCCAGCCTAAAGCTCTTCTAGCACTTAACAGCTATTGTGTTATGATATACAGCACCACTAGGACACAGCAAAGCACTATCCCGAGTTCATAGGTAGGAGAAAAAAAAAGCACGGAGGACCTGGCTGGCTTCTGAGAATCACAGATCTTATCTCAAAAATGCTTTGGGCCAGTAGAATTTAACCCTGAGGTCCTCCAGCTGACAGAATTTGGCATTGATCCATTTAATTTCATGCTGATAGAAGAATTACTGTCAGCTGAGACATTTTGGGGCTTTTCCATTTCCCTTTTTTTTTTTTTTTTAAATAAAAACTCATAGGAGATAAATACCATCATGCTGTAGTTGATTGACTTTGTCCTTGGCCTTACTTCTGTAGGTTGTGTGCTATTGAGTGGAAATGTGCTTCAAAGGGGAAGCTGCACATGGGCAGAAGTTCCAGGGTACGTGGAATAAGAGTAGAGATTTCAATTTCAATGCATGTGCCTGGAGTGCCTGTGTACTGAATATGTTGGAGGTCATGGATTTAATGTGTATGACATCTGTCGGACTATGGGCCATCTGAGATACTGACTGCAAAGGATTTCAGGTGGAATTGCCTCTGTTGCAGAATATTTGACCCCTGGTCAATGGAAACCAAAGGATTTCACCAAACCACAGTACCTCTGAGCTGCCTTCATCTCCTACAGCTGGGCCAAGGTAAAAGTGAGATCCATGGGAGCATTGCTTTGAAAAGCAGACATCAGGTTATCGATTCACCATGGCTTGTGCCTCTGCTTCCCATGGACTTTAGCATATTTGAGTATTCATTCAGATTGCTCTGATAACCTAGACCTAACTGTCTTAAAGTTGAGCATCCACAAACGGAGACAGAACTTACCTAGAATTCTGTCCTAGATTTTTAAATTTTCCCACTTTTTGTTTAAAGGGCCTTTGCTACAGAACTTCCCAGATTTCTCTGCTGATCATAATTAATCAGTCCTATTAGACAATCACAGAGCACTTTACGGATCTGTGATCTTTCAGTATTTAGTGCATTGTTGCTATAATCAGTGCTTTGTTTCCCTCTTGGTCTTCCTTACTGCTCTATTATTGTTTGTGAATTAAAGGGCCAAAGTGAAGAGCAGTACTTGTTAGCCGTGCTCAGATTGCCCTGATGCCCTGGGGAACCAAAGGGGATGCTCAGGGAGTTTGAGGGGTGGTCATTTGTCTTAGCATAATAAATCTGCTGACTTCTGAAAGAAGTTCAACATTTCCAGCCTTTCACCTTCAACGATACCAGCAGAGCTGACCTGAGAGGCTGGCCCAAAGGAAGCTAATAAGATAGCTTGCACCGTGAAGCTGGAGGAGTCGATAATAATGAATATTTAAGTGGTAGAATTTTCCGCTGCCACCACTGAACTTTTTTTCTACTAATTACCGCCATTAATAAAGTCCTGCCAACACCTGACTAATGAGGGCTCAGCACCAACTTTACTTAAACTATGGCCTTTTGTTTTCTTGGTTGTGCAGTGCGTGTGACAATTGCCAGGTTGCTGAGCATAAAGGTTTTAGAAACATTAATAGAATATGGAAATAACCTTACAAGAAGTCCATGCTGATGAAAATAGAAATTCTTATTGAAAATAATGTCTTTTTAAGTTCAGATAAATGTTAGTTCTGCTGGTCTCCTGTCAGATGTTCGGAGAGATGATGGGTTTGTCTTCTGCTTTCTAGGACGACTCTTGATGTTTGAAAGAGGAGCATGGAAGAGTTAACCTGAATTTGCTCATGAGTCCTGTTTTCTCCCTGCAGGACTAGGAATAACTGCTCCAGAGAGAAAAGAAGTGAGGACACTTGATGCCTTATGCTTGCGGTGTTGGTGGCTCTCTGCCCTATAATAGCGGACGGTAAGGAGCTTGAGCTTTGTTTTCAGCTGTTGGAATCCAGAATGAAGTCTTTGTATTCTCTTGTTTCACTTTGACTTATCGTACATACCAGTTTATGAAATGAAGTGCTTGCAGGAAGGAAAAAATCTCCCTTTGCTTCCTACAGAGTTCTTAGTTGAAGCTCCACCTGACTGACTACTTTTAGAGCATTTAGACAGAGGCAAAATTCCCGGAGTGCAGGCAAGAACTTCCCCTGCCCCTAAAGACACCTCACCACAAAGGGTACTTCATTGTTAAAATTAGCTTAGTTGCAGCTTATCTGTAAATCTTATTGAAGAGGCAGCTTTTAGCTGTAGGACCATGATTTTTCTCATGCTGTTAGCTGGTGAATAATGTGCTACACCGAGTCAAATACCTCAGTACTTGACCCTCCTGGGGACAATGCTGTTCCATTGTGAGTGCTAGATGGAGATGTTGTGGGAATGCCTCCCATCCGAAGCTTGTAGGGCTTCAGGGGAGCCTGTGCAGAACAAGCTGAGAGCTGGAAGTCAACTCCTTCACTCAGGAGCAGATCTGAATCCTTTGAGAGTGTGGAATCACTGTCACTGTTGAGAAAAGTTGGGAGTGTAACTGCAGAACCAAAAAGTCAGCCTGACTCTGAGAGATGCTGTTCGGGACTGTGAATTTCAGTCGATACCAAGCGCTGGCTTCTATCATTTTAGAGTTGCTTCATGTTTAAACAGTGTAATTGCTGTTAAACGCAAGTTCTCTGAGCTTTAATAAAAATAGCACCGCATTAACCTAACGAGTTTTTTACAGGCGGGATTGATAACATTTATTAAAGGGCTTACATAATGTGTTTGTCTGCAATAAAAAATGATAGGACTCAATGACCTCAGAGGTCTTTCTGGCCCCAGTACTTCTGTTACAGGCAAACCAGCATGAGAGGGCAACAGAGGCTCATGTGCCACTGGTGGGGCTGTGAAAGGGGTGTAATTAAAAAAAAAATAATCTTTTTAATTCGTAATGATTCTGTCAGCTCTGGGAAAAATATTTGCCGCTGTTCACTGGAAACTAGTGTGACAGTGACAGTCTCCTTTAGCAGTACCACTTCGTGGAGGTGGTGCTTCTGGAAAACATGGCTAGATGCCATCTGGAAGGAAGGAATGGGGCATCAGAGTTGTCTTCTGCATTGCAAGAGTTGTCACCGGGGCATTTGGAGGAACACACTCCCTGCTGCTTGAGTCTGTTCCTTTTCGGTGAGTGACCAAAGCAGTGGCAACTCCCAGACAGCAACAAATTCCTCTGTGCGGTCTGCGGGAAAGGTTGGCTCCTTGTGTTTATGTCCCATTATTCAATCCCTGCAAGAGATAATGGTGCCTGGAGTGATTCATGGTCCTTCCTGCCTATTTCTCAGCGTGCAGAGGACAACCCACCTTGTGAGTCATGGCCCTTAAAAAGCAGGAGAGCTAATAATGAGTGTATAGCCATGAAACATCTGTGATAGATTTCAGACCTGCTTTTCCTTAAAGGAAAAAAAAGTTGAAAAGCAATTGTAATTGAAATGAGCCTGATGACAGCAGGCAATTTCCAGTTTCCCTGGAGAAAGTGTAGCACAGGTCAGTGCTGAGAGTGTGCAGTGTGGTTCTGGCCAGACCCTGTAGTATCACCTGCCCACAACATTATAGAACACAAGCAAGTTTCCCCTAAACATACGCGTTCGTATTTTTGCATCTCTATTTGGATTCCTCAGCTATGATAGTTCAAGCCGTCGTCTGCAACCTCTCGTACTAGAAAATGAGATTTCTTTAATCTCTGGATTCAGCTCTTCAGGTTAACTTCCATATAACTTTTGGGTTTTCTCCCCTGCATCTGGGGGCCCTGAAGAGAAGCAAAACCTGTGGGTCCTTGGGTGCTTGATTTTAGGAGGTCGTTCCCGCTTACACCAGCAATCTGTGTGGACTGCTGGCATGTTGTGGTTGGTCTGGTTTCCCATCCAGGATGCAGTTGCCAAGACCATTACCTGGAGCTGGTGCAGGTTTTTATGGGAGTTAATCCTGTGCATCCTGTTCCCTTAGCCCAAGCACCGGAGAAGTGTGACAAATCTTGCTTTTGCTTTGGAGTTTGCCTGTGCTACAGTCTTAGCTGTGAAGGTGTCCACTGCTACTGAGAACTTCCGACTTGCATCTCACATTTTCCTCTGGTGGTTTTTTGAGGAGCCCTTGGGAAGGTAAGCTTGTCCTTTGGAGTGCAATTCCTTGGAGCTTTGACTTATGGCTGTGACTATTCCACTTTGTGTAGTGAGGAAGAAATAGGTCCTTGTACCTACTTTTGTTGTCTGTGAACTCAGCTGAGGGCAGATTGTTGCGAGAAACCCTTCACCACGTTTCTTCTCCCCTCTTTTGTTATAGCTCCTGGACGCTATGGAGTGAGGAAAGAAACATACTGCAGAGGAAAGCCTGAATTTGGATGCGTTCATTCCTAGAAGCAGAGGGGAGACTCTGCCCTAGCTGCTGTAATGCCTGGGAAGGTGCTCGGGAGAGGAACAGGACCCTCTTCCCTGTCCTCAGTTAATGCGAGACACCCTGAAGCAATGTTACACTGTTCATATAATTTCTTTCATTTTCTCTGTCTTTTCTCCCCATCTGTCTTACTTTTTCTCTCTCACATCCTCACCATTGTCATGGTTATAGACTTTCTTATTAAGGTCTGTTTGCAGAGCTCAAAGCAGCGTCTCTGAATTTTATCAGCAGTTAACATACAAGGATTGCCCCAAACCCAAACCATCTATCAGCTCCTTGCCCATCGCTAGTTAGAGCAGTGGAGTGGGGCAGGTCAGAGGGCTCCTTAACAGCCTTGAGATCCTTTTTTGACAGAACTGAATAAAACATTTGGTCTGGAAAGAAGTCACGTGTGTAGATGGGAGAGGTGTGCGTATAGTCCTGTGTGGGACTAGAGGTGTGACTGACCGATCTTGGGGCTGTGGAGGAGATAGTTTCCAGTGCAGTAGCTTGGTGCATGTGTTGTGGTGGTCCTGGGAAGCCCTGCCCCTGGCCCGGGGTCCTGCTCTGCCAGGCAGTGCTCAAACGCAAAGCAAGGTGATGAAAAACACGGGAGCATGTAGAGGTTGCTGACTTTGGAGAAGAGCCTGGCAAGTTTTTGTGTCTGTCGTCATGAGCAATAGAGACATCCCTGAGGCTGAGTTCAGCTGGAGGTGGAATGGATGCAGTTCCCCATCAACAAGGACTGTCCTGGAAAGTGCTGGTGCGAATTTGCAACAGATCTGCTGTGGGTTTGTTAGTGGCAACACATTCTTTACCATTGCTTATTCCAAGGAGTGTGTTTAGTTGTTGACATATATTTTGTTACTGTTTTGGTTTTTTTTTTAACTTAATTAAGCCCAAAATTTCCTTCAAAACAAATGAACAAAAGGTGGTAGAGCAGGAGGTGGAAAGGATGATGCTGAATGGAAGATTTGATGGAGGAGATTCTGGGGAGAAGCTGTAGGAAGCCTAGGGAAAGTGGGGACAAGGAAAAGATGCAGAAGGGAAGAGCTAGGGACTATTGCTCGGAAGAGGGAGAAAGAATAGCTGGAAAAGAGGTGGTGGAAAGTTTGAATCACCTCGTGGACATTTTTCTGTCCTTGGTGGTCCACTAATGAGAAAAGGTATCCGTAAATATTTAATACGGAGGGTCTGGAGAGGAAATTTCCTCCAGCCTGTTTGTCTGGGGCAGTATTTGACCCGCTTCCCAACGTGGCATGAATGCAGACAGCACCTTGTCAATCAGCTTCCCACGGCTGGCAGGGAAAGGACGTGACAGGGATTATAACGGTGAAAGCTAAAGATGAAAAACTACTACTTCCACAGACTTGGAAATAAAAGCTTCATATGGCATTTTTTATTTCCTTGTGTTGCGTCTTTGTTTTTAAAGGGAGAGAGAAGAACAAGGTTATTTGTGGAGGCGTTAAGTTAAGCAACAGAAAAATCTCTGACTCCAAGCTGCTGCTAGTTTCTTCTCATTTTGTTTTTTTTGACCCTAGATGCATTACTCTCCAGCATCTTCACAGGCTGAGGAATAAAACATGACATAACTAAGATGTACAGCGTGCCTTTTTGGCTAAACCGTGGGACTGGTGAAACATTACCATCATTTTTCTGGCTTTTATTTGAAATCATAAAGAGTTAAGTGCATCAGTTTGCTGTGGTTATTTTTTCTTTCTTTCTGTGAATAAAAGATGAAGGAAGAACATGGCAGTTAATTTGATAGTTTGTTGGGAGAATATACTGATCTATGACATCATTAATTGAAACGAAGGGCAGAAAACATTCAGAGCTGCAGGAAAAAATTCTAAAGGAATGTTTGGCAAATGACGTAAAATAAAAAATGAGATCTCAGGACTCAAACTTACTACTTATACGGTTGCCACATACCTTTTAGTGACGAGTGTTAAGGAGCAGGGAGCAGAACAGGACAGGAGGCTTTGGTAGAGGATCTGGTTTTGAGTTTTTTTTTTCCAGAATATCACAAATTAGTAGATATTTGTCAACGAATATTCACTGAACTACTACCAAGTAGCTAGCTTTCCCCTTTCCCTGTTTTAAGGATTACACAGTAGTTTTGGAGCCAGTTTCCAAATGCAAGTATTTATTAAGGTAGGCACTAAATCTGTATGTAGACAAGCAGTATTTATTTTTAGTATTTTACCTTCAAAGAATGACAGCAAATAAATGATAAAAGGTGTCTCTAGGTGCCTGGGATGATTATTTAGGCACATTTGTAGATGTCTCAGAGGACCATAGATGCAAGATTGACTGACCATGATGGGCTCATTTATTATAAATACATCCAACTCTTAGTACTGCAAACCCAAAGCGCTGCTGTTAAAGATGTCTTCTTCATCTTTGCTTCACTTCTTTTGGTTATCCTTAATGGTTATATAAGGTGAAATAAAGAGAGTGCTGTGATTTCATAGTATATGAAACCGTATAACCCTCTTGTTTTTCTGACAAATACTAGTGGAAGAAGATAGCATTTGCCATTAAGACTCGATGCCATTCTTACAGATGACATCTCTGAATTCAGAGAAAGGGGGAGAAATATTCTCGTGGTGTGAAGCCATGAAGGCAAATCATCTCCTTGTGGGCCAGTAGCCCCAGAGCATCAATGTAAGCTTTAGAACTGCTGCCTGTGAACTAAAAGTTGTGAACAGAGGAGCTGCTTGGAGGAACCAGGTTCCTGTGGTTGTGTTCCCGACTCTTCTGACTTTGATGGCTTTATTGTCCCATTTCAGTGACTTCTGAAGATGCTAGACAGCTCACTGCTTGAGCAGATCTGGAGGAAAACAGCAACCTTCTCTGAAAAAAATTGATTTGTAAATACTGGCAGAGATAACAAAGGAAATCTATAGTGGGATAAGCATGTCAGGAATGCTGCGGTGACAAGATCAATCTGTTTTGAGCAGTGTAGAGCCTTACACTTTGGCAGCAACTCCTGTGTGGAGGCACATGTACCCCGAGAACGTGGAGGAAAGGCTGTCGCGTGCTGCCTGTGCTCCGAGCAGGCAGGGTTAAACGTGCCACCAGGGTAGATGGAGACAGATGTCTAGGAAACTTAATTGTACACCTGTGTATCTTTTTCAGAAGATGCTCTGCTTTGAAATTGAAAACTTTAGGGGTGGGATGTTAGCACAGAAATTAATTTTTAGACATCAGTGCTATCTGGTTAGAGTAATTGCTTATTATCTGCTTCCCTGGGGTTTTAAGCTCTTGGAAATGACTATTTACGTCTCAGTGCGTGCTTAAAAGAAAAAGAAAATTGCACTCCATCGTTTCAAGGCTCTGTTCTGGTTCTGTGATACACCAGGAGGAGAGAAGAATTTAGAGAAATCTTTCTCCTGACTGGTCTGTTCCAGGGAGTACCCGAGTTTGGCACATTTGTTTGACTGCTGGGGTTGGTAGCTACTGGACTATGAGATATACCATTATACATGGCCTATCTTGGCTAAGCCCTGCTGACAGCCTAAAATGATCCCCATTATCCCTTCTAATGTGTTACAAGGGTTTTTGCTTGGTTTTGGTTTGTTGGCTTTTTTTTTTCATTGCATTATTTTTGTTGTTGTTGTTGTTTTTTTTTAATAAAAGGCAGATCAAATCATCACGTAGGTACTGTGGAAACTTGTCTCATCAAAACCTCAAACCAGGAAGAGAAATCTAAATTAGGAGCCAACATTAAGCTTCCAGGTAGGAAGCTGATGGTTTTCTTCATGTCATCAGTAACTCAAATTTGCAGTGGCTTGTTGGAGGAGAATATTAGATCCTTCTGTGTACACGGCAGATCAGGTGTCAGCCAGGCTTACAAGACATCCCTGCTTCCAGGAAGTGGGCGGCTTCTGGTGGCTAAGTGACAAAAATAGGGTAGTTTGGACAGTTAGCATCAGGATCTCTCAATTTAAGAAAGTGGAGGGTAAGAATTAGTTACAAGGATTGTTTGCCTGGAATGTGTTATAAAAGCTGATAGAAAGTAGAGCTGGGGTCAGGATCTGAAGCGCCCTGTGCTCCGCAGTTGGCACCCCAATGAGACCATCCAAATGGACAAGTTAGAGGTGAAAATATCAGCATGGTGGGGGAACCTGGGTGCACAGAGAGGGAGAAATTGGTCCCAAATCACACATGGGGTCTGGGATGTGGGGAAGGATCCATTGGCTATAAAGGTCCAAGCGGTGCCCCCCAAATTTACTGCAATATGTAGCTCTTGGGACATTGGGTTGTGCATGATGTGGGGTAGAAACCCAGTCATCGTCTTCTCCCTGTACTGCACTACCCAGGTTGGGATCGGGTATCATTTGCGGTCTCTGATTTTTAATGTTACTTAAAGGGTGAGTAACCTCAGTCCTGGTTAGCGGGTTAGAAGCCACGCTGTGGGCTGTGGGCAATAGAGAAGTTTTCGTCTTGCTCTTTGTCTTTTTATTTATTTATTTATTTGTTTGTTTCTAAGTCTACAGTAAACACTGCTATAAACTATGCTGATGTAAAACAACTGCAAATTGAGGCATTATTTCATGTTATTTGTACCACAATTTTATTGCATTCACAGTTATTTACAGTATGTAAATAAGCTTCATAGTGTAGAAAAATGTTCTGCTATAACTCAGTTGTTTGAGCATTAAAAAGAGGGGGGAGGAAATCAACCAAAACCCATAGATGCATGCAGCAAGAAAAGATTATGGATAATATTATGGATTTTTTTTTTGTTATAGGATTAGCTCTGTTTGAAAATAGCACCCATTTCTTGAAATGCTGAAATTTGTGTACTTCAGCTACCTGCATTGTGTTATAAATCCATAATGACTATTTTCCATCAAATATTCTGTTACAATTTGAATTATTAAATGCTAAATGGCTGTGTATAGATTGTAAGGCAATGAGAATTTCCTGCCAGTTGAAAGAGAGACCTAGTGTGGGTAAGAATATAGCCTTTGATGAGCATTGCAGCGTCTGTAGACATAAGCAATTATATGCAGATGGAGCACAGGCAAGTACAAAGATAAATGTAAGGTCCTTTTAAATCCTGCTTGCAGTATTCCCTACATGAATATGGACTGCAGCGTGATTGTCTGGCTTTCTTGAGGCTTAATTTTCATCCCACTGAATGTAATGGCAAAACATCTATTAATTTCAGCGGCAGCAGGGCAGGGTGCTTTGGCTCTAGATTAAAGGAGTCTAAAAAATTTTGGAGAGAGGTAGTGAACTAGTTTGGCAGAAAAATATTGCTTGAGTGCATGTAGTTTGAGGAGACTGTTCAAACAGGGAAGAGGCTTCTGTGTTTGCCCTTATGCTTTTTAACAATTTTTTTTCAGCAAGTTGGGCATGTTTCCAGGACCCTGATTTAGGCTGGTGTTAAGTTTTTGGTTTTTTTTTTTTTTTTTCTGGAGAAATCACAGTGTTTGACAAACATAGCATGAAAACAAGCCGTTGTAATAAAAGGCAGCAGAAAGCAGAGATCATTTTGGTAGTCCTGGCTAAAGAAGGAGGGTTTTGAAAACTAGGTGAAGCTTGAGTTTGATGGATCCGGTGTGTGAACCACCAGTAAGGAGACAAGATACCTCCAGGTGGTCTGTCCTAGGTGGTCTTACACTGTTAGAGGAGCAAGTGGCATATCTGGACAGGGATGAATGTGTGTCCTGTTAGCTCCACGCATGTTTTGAGATTGTGGGAGGATGAGATAGCTGTTAGGATTCATAGGCAGTCACAAGAATGTGTTTAAGGAAAGTAAAGTAGCATGTCAAGCTGTCGTGGGTGAAGCTAGATATCCTTCTGGCGTATCAACCAGCCACTGCATGTCTTGTGCTCTCTGTAGTTACAGGCGGGACATGATTGCTGCTGAATGTGAGCACAAAGCTCTTCATCCTGCATGGAAATCACCTCCTGCTTCCCACAGAGACACACTCTCAGCTTCCCTGCAAAATATTTAGAAACTAGACAAATCCTTTCTGTCAACTTTAATAATTAAATGTGGTGCGGAGATGTCTCTTTCCACCACCTCTGGCTTCTCATTAGGACAGGCAGTGCCCTGCTTGTAGCCTGCAGAGCTGACCCTGCCTGCTGAGAGGTGCTGGAAGCCGCGCTGTCTTAGAGCGACTTTGTTTCTGGGGCAATAAATCTCCTTTTTGGGCAGCAGGATTTCCCACTGCTCTTCCCACCAGCTAGATGAATGCACCTGCATGCGACATGCTGTCCCACTGTCAGTTCCAGCAGGGAGCTTGGCACCTGAAAATCATTCCGTTGGAAACAGAAAACCTGGAGGGCCTAAAAGGTAACAAAAGCAAATGTGGTTAGAATCCAACAGTGACAGCTGCTGGGTGGCATTGGAGCTGGGAGGCTCTGCCCTGCCACGCGTGGTTTAGTCCTCACTCTGTCTTTCTACGTTAGCTTCTGTTTGAAAGCCCTTTACAAAGTGCGTGGCAAGATGCTCCGGTGGTTGTACCATGCCCTAGGACAGAGCAATCCGTGTTACACCCTGTCCACTGCTGAACGAGTCTTGTAGTGTGGGGAGGTAGGTGATCTGAGATGTATTCCTGTGGATGTTTTGAAAGCAAATCAACCTCGATTCTTCACAAAGTTCCTTTGGATAAAAACTATGGAAACCAGATTCCTAGCCCCTTGTTAGACCTGATGGCACTGCAGCGATACAGAGAGAATGTGAAGTGGTTTCGAGGCGGCCTTTGAAGAGCAGAAGAAAGCACAGCTATTCCTTCATTATTATTTTTTCAAGCTGCACGTACGTGGTTTCTCAGCCACAGCCTTTATTGAGACTGACGTTGTCAGGTACGAGCCTACATTTCCTTTCACCCCCAGTTGCTTCCCCCAAACACTTTTATTTTTGCTGCCTTTCCCCTGTTCCAAAGAGTTGGGGAGGGCATCTCTTTTCCAAGCGCAGTGTGTTGGGCTCTTAATTGGTATCAGAAAAAAAAAACAGCAGAGCAGGATGAGCTCTGTCCAGGGCTTTTCTCTTTGTGTTTTGCTGGCCGTTGTGATCAGACCCCCAGTAATGTGCTGTAATGAATCAGCACCTTGCAGGCGTGGAATAAATTAGTCTTGTGAAAAGAACTTTGCCATAGAAGCAACATAAACTTTGCTATATTACCCTAAGGTGCCCAGTAATTGCTGTTGGTTGGGGGGGAAAAGCCATCCAGAGGAGAAATGCAATTTGTTGCTGTGGCTACTAGCTCCCAGATTTATTCTCTCTCCTCTTTCTCCCTGAGTCTTGTAAAATACACCACAAATTCAGCAGCTCCAATGGATTCTTTTTCTTTTTTGTTGAGGTTTTTTTTTTTTGGTTTTGTGTTTGTTTGTTTATTTATTTATTTATTTTAGAGTAAATTCTGTCCACAGGTTTGTACCACTGGCTGATGCAGCATCACTGTGGACTTGTACTATAATCACTCAGTGCCCAGTGTGAGTTAGCTGGCATCTGCTGTCAGATTGGAGGGTGCCTTTTAAATGTACATTTGGTACAACGCCTCCTCCCGGGCACCGTCCGAGGCAGAGCACAGCAGCTCATCACTGACACGTAGCAAAGCCCTGTGTGAAGGGGAAAATGGAGAAAGCCCCTGGTACATGGGACTGGTGGTTGAGCAGGGCTAGCTGGGAATGCATTTATTGTGCTGAATAATCCCCTGGATCCATGTGTCAACACACGTTGGGCTGCAGAGATGATCATGGGGAATGTAAATGGACTTTGATGCTTGTCTGTTCGTTGGTGCTTGGTTCAATAGCCGGGGTGCAGAGGAATGAGCGTTTCCTTCTGTCCCCAGGGCTGTGCTGGAAACCTGTCCCTCTGCTGAGTTGGGGACACTGACTCCCTTCATCCCCAGGAGCAAAGTGCTGGCACCTCTTGGCTGGTTCCTAGGAACAGGCTCTGCAGGACAGGGTCCTGCAGGTGCTTCTTTCACGTTAGGTCCATCTCTGGTGCACATCTTGGCTTCGCTGCCAAAAGGCTGGGGCTGTTTCCAGGTGATCTTCTTGACTTGCTTTCTGTCTGGCTGGGGAACATCTTCTGCCACTTGTCGTTGTCAGGGAGAGAAAGGGGTAGAAATTGTGTTTATATCAGTTATAAGTATAGGAGCCATTTTCAGCAGCCTTCTCTCAAGGCTGAAAGGAGCCTTTCTGGCTGGTGGGATTGGAGCAGCTGCTCCTCCAGCTCTATCAGTAGCTTTTCTCATCTTCCTAATATCATTTTGTGTTTTCTGGAGAGAGAGAAGCTGTACTCGTGGCATCCCACAAAGATGAAAGGGACCAACTGCTGCCTAGGCTCTGCACTCTCTGTTGGGTGAAATAAACTCTGCATCACCCTGGTCTTACTGGGTAGAAATGTTTCTTTGGCTTTTTGGCCATGGCAAGAGAGAATTTTCGTAGTTTCAGGGAAATATGTTACATATGTATACACACGTATCGTGTGTAACAAGTGAATATATTAATTTCAAAGATAAATTGCGTGTGCAATGTTTTATACGTATAAAATTGGGAAGGCAGCATGAGGCAGAGAGAATATTTTCACAGCGTGTGGGAGTGCAGGATGTAGTACCAAGGAGAAAGGGAGGGCCATTACCTATAGGAAGAGCCAGGGTCGATTTTCTTGTTCCTCCCTGGGATTTCTGGGTGAGACTGGTCAAGTCCTTTCAGCCCCTGTAAAACTGAGTACAGGAGCAGCACTGTTTATCTCGGAGCTGTGAAGTGGTCAGGTACCACTGTGAGGGAGTTAGAGATGCCTTAGACTATTAGGGATGCTACTGCGTTTCTTCATCCCGATATAACTCTTTATTCGGTTTCAGAAGATGACAGCAGTGTGAGCATTTCTCCTCTGCTTTCATTTGCATCTGCCTTCCACTGATATGATTTTGCTTTTCGTGGGCTGACTCCCAATTTCCACTAACATTTCTTAAAAGATATGGCCCACAGAACAAAGTTATATGGAAAACATGGCACAAGAAATTGTTATATCAGGAATGAAAGCTAATGCATCGAGAGAGCATGCTGTCATCTTCAGAGGCTGATTTTTAGCACAGTAAACAGTGAGATGTTGTAGGCTCTTGCACAGCCTGGGAGTTAGGAAGTCTTAGCAATATCTCCTTGCAAAGAGCCTGGGAAACTGGATCTTGATGTAGGAGTCTCTTGGGCCAGCTGTGGCTTTCTGAGATGTTTGATCTCCTAATTTCCTGTTAAAAGATCTTCATTGCTTTAGTATTTGGATTCCCAAAATCAGTATTTTGACTCAACATCCTGATTTACCATTTTGGGAAAAAAAAAAACAAAACAAAAACTTTTTTTTTTTTTCTTCACTATAGAAGAGAGTTATTTAGATAGATTTGCAGCAGAAGAGAAATCCAGTAGGGTGCAGAACACAGCAGAAATGCTCCTCATGGCTGCTACATAACTTGGCTGGAGATGTGGTGTGCTTTCCTGGGTGATATACCTAACTTTCCCCTTCCTCATATGATCCGAGGACTTGGTTCTCATCTAAGCATCCTTCATCTATCCAAGACAGAGGCTAAAATCCACCTGTTTACCACCGCCTGTTTGCCCATTGTTTCCTTATGGTTTCCTATGGTTTCCTGCTTTGTGGACCTCAGCCCGGGTACACCTCTGTTTTCAGGCAAGTCACGTTTTTTGTATCATATCAGTCACTTTGTGACCTTTGTCTCCCAGCCTAATGCTTTCATTCTCAGTCCTGTCGTTTTGCTGGGTCAAGATGTGCCATTTCAAGCACTGCAGACAATGGAGCGTTTGTGTTTTCGCAGCCCACTCGGTGTTGTGGGGTGAATGCTTGTTCTGGAGAGCTGGGCGTTTGTTATTTAAATCTGGGGCTAGATTTTTCCAAATAATTTGGATTTTGACCTGGTCAGGCAGGAAAAGAAACGCCAGTTTCTTGAACATGCCTTGCCTATTAACTCCCCAGTGACAGACTTTATAGCCAGTTTTCAAACACGGGGAGCACGGGGGAAGCTTACATGTATAGATTTTTTTAAATAAAATGAGATGATTTGCTCTGGTATCTTCATGGCAGCCTGAGCTTTTCTGCAAAGATAAATTGCAGGCACTGAGTGCAGCGCACTTGCAGAAGCATGAATGTTGATACAAGGCAGAGAATGACCGTGTAACACAAAGCCAACACGGCACACGAGCTCACGCATGGGATGTTCACGTGAGCCAGCGAACTGGTCAACACCACAGTTCACTAATTACCTCAATTATTGTGACAACTTCCTGATCCAACGCCAGCTTTTCAGCTTGTTCCCTGATCCCTGTTTAATGAAGGAGTGCTCCCATAGTTAATTTTTATATTTATGGCCCCTGCTGTCATATTCCCTGGGTCTGTTAAATTTTATGTTCTGTAAAACTGTTTACGATTCATGGTGACCCTCGTGCTACTCTGGCTGCTGTGCACAACTGCAGAGCTGAGTACCAAACCCAGAGCCATCCAAAGCTGCTAGAAGCTTAACAGAAAAAGATCATGAAACTTAAAAATCCTGGTGTAAAAACTTCAAAGTGGGCAAACATGAAAAGTTTCCTAGAAATTTTGCAGTCTCTAGAACTGGTATCTAGTTTTATGTTAGGAAAATGTGCTCAAAGATTACAGAAAAATCTTTTATTTTTTTCTCTACCTAAAATAGACATTTTTTTTCACAGGAATTGATTGTAAAAATCTATGCATTGTCTCAGGAATCTGGGAGCTTTCAGTTTCTTGTTTGGCTTGTATTCTTTATCAGATAATAAGTGTGGCTTTTTAAAATGATGATATAGCATTCCATAATTTATTTACAGTTGCAATCAAATACTATTTAAACTTCAATGGTTGTAAATTCTTATTTAATGTATATGAAAACTATTACTTTTGTCTTAGATATCAGTAGGTTCATAGGCTGAATTGCTGTTATAATTAAAATGAAGGCATTTTTGTTTTTCTATTCCAAATTGTGGAATAATTACTAAAATAATCAAAACCACACCATTGTTCACACATTAAGGAAAGGTATAAAATCAAAAAGAGTTTCTAGGGT
Source organism: Dromas ardeola (assembly GCA_013398915.1). Classification (NCBI taxonomy): domain Eukaryota; kingdom Metazoa; phylum Chordata; class Aves; order Charadriiformes; family Dromadidae; genus Dromas; species Dromas ardeola. Next base: position 1,122,558 of record VYZM01010756.1, on the reverse strand, counting down.
AGAATACAGCTGCAGCTGGCATGTGAAGAATGCACTCATCTGTAATTCCCTGTACAATATTGCTTGCAAAGAAACATGGGGGGCAAAGTGGAACGAGGAGTCCGCAGTCTCTCCCTGTGATAATACAGCAGATATGGGAATGAGATGATACTATGAAACTGATAAGCTGCATACTTGCTACCGCGAGCCAACATTTTGTCAAATTTTGATGAAATGCTGTCCTTTGTGTGAACTTTGCTCATTATAATGTTATTATAATACCAAAACACACCTCCATCCTGAAGGCTACCCGCCTCCAAGACCACTCCTCCTTGAGTCTGCGCCCTGAATTTTTCGTAAACGATACATTTAAATGTGAAGCGAGAGAATTTTACACCAATCATAATAAAAGTATTTATGACTAAAGTCACTCAAACTCCACCTTGAGGGTAAAAAATAGTTTAAAAATAGCCCAAGAGAGGGGGGATATCGGGGAAGACACCATCGTGAACAAGTCAGGGAGAACTCCATCACAGACTGCCTTTGACTTCCGGGACCAGTCGACGGGCTGAGCCTTTCTTCCCCCCCATAGGGACGCCTTTGGGTAAGACTTAGACTATACCGAGTGCTTCCTCGGGACACTTAGAAACCTCTCTAGAGAGTCTCTTTCCTACATTTATAGCCAGGCTTTATTGTTTATAACTTTGTCACGCGTTTTGTATAATTAATATTACTTTTATTTGCACGTGCTTTGCAGACAGCGTATTTATCACCGGCAGTCATAAGAACCTATATATCTGTTGCTTAAATAAACTGCACTGTTTAAGTAGCTAGTCGTTTCGGTTTCTCACTGAACGCGACCAAAGACTTGAGGGTGGCTGTGCTAGTTCATGAGCATGACTAGACTGAAGGTGCAGTCCACTATTAGTGTATCCAAATTGTAACACTTTAATATATTAAACGCAACTGGACTGATAGTGGTGAATTGGGCATCACTCAGAATTTAAACCTAGCCACACCTAGCCTCCCACCTCGGTGAGGAGTGTTAGAACGCAAGGGGGTTTATTTTCTGCCAAAACTACTTTGCCTATTAACACATTGGGCATCACTCAGAATTTGAACCTAGCCGCACCTAGCCTCCCACCTCGGTGAGGGGTGTTAGAACGCAAGGGAGTTTATTTTCTGCCAAAACCGTTTTGCCCCTTCACACAACGCAAATGAAGTTATTAGTTCAGCCATAGGTTTTTAGGAGAAGCAGAGAGATTAATGTTATGACCCAGGTTAACTTCTTGTATAACACAAGTCATAGGACTTCACTCGGTGATGTATCCATCCCAAAAACTTCTGGTTGACTGGGAATGAAAATGTGTTTATGTGTATATAAAATTCAATCTTCTTTGAAAGATATGAAGTGATGGAAAAGCTACTGCATCCCTTGGCAATCTGTTCCAATTTGTTAAAATACATTCTTCTAACTCTTCTCCAGACCTTCATTCAGATAATGTTGGAGTTGTTTAAACTGTCTGACTCATCACTCCTTTGCCTGCAAACGTTTTCTGATTGCCTGCTGTTCAGGTCACTCTCATACTTAATTTCAAGAGTTCATTGGAACGTCTCATTCTCTGTACAGCCTCTGGGGTTTTGTTGTATTTGAAAAATGAAAAAAGTATTTGATTGGATTCCCTAATAAAATGCACATAAGAAAACCTTGCTAAGATGCCAGCTAACCCTAAATGCTACTGTGTAGATGAACAGCAGAAACCTTGCTTGTGATTTTGATTTTCCACCTGTAAATCACACAGTCACTTTCAGAGGACACACTTGATTCATCCCAGCATCTCAAACTCCCATCTGTGCCGAGCTGGCTCACGCGTTCATGTCTCCGTCAGGGAAGCTGCCCTTTGGAGCGCCTGGTCCAGCTTGGTTTCTGCTGGTGCGCAGGATGCTCTCTGCGTTGCAGATTTCCCTGCAGTCAGTAAGTGAAACTGTTGGGATTTCATTGGTGGTATTCCTTAAGTTGCATTGCACTGATGTGGAAGGCATATTTCCAGAGGTTCTGGCGCTACCTTAAAACAAATCTGGAGTTTGATCTCGCCCCCATCAGTTCCATGCTTTCGAGCTGAAGTGGTGTCACTGGTACCAGCTGAAAAAACTGCTGGGTCATTTCATTTTGTTGCACTGAATATTTTGTGCGGCACATTTCACTTCCTTCTGATTCTCTTCACTTTTCTTCCTCGCTTTGCTTCCAGGCCGTTCCCCTGAAGCCCTGCATTACCCTTCCACTCAGTCTCATGCTCGGGCTAGCTGTCCTCTGCCTTCTTTTCCTCACAGTTCAGTGTTTCCTTCTAAATCCGCATTAGCTGCTCCGTACCTGCCTTATGCCTCCGGGCACTTCTGCCAGCACAATTTTTGAAAATTTTGTCGATGCTTCCATCTAGTTATCCAGCTGATCTGCTCACCACAAAAATTTCCTGTGTCTTTTCTTAGCTGGTCACATCTCTGAGCATGAAGGGAGAAGAAAAGATTGCTGCCAGGCACAGGGGTCAGTGTGTTTTGTCGGTCCTCTTCTACCCAGCTTTAACAACCTGAATATTGACCATGGTAACAACGTCTGCCTGTTTCTAAAGCTGAGTATATCGTGGTAAGACATAGAAATCTGGATATAACTAGATTTGTAAATGCTAGGGTTTTTTATTCTCTTGAATCAACGTATTTTTTCCTTGAGTGCTACCATTCTAGAGGCAGAATACCCCACCAATAAAGTAAATATTTAAACCTGTAAATTACAGTAAACAAAAGTGACCAGAATTGGTAGCCACTGCTACTGCTTCTACATGAACCGTAGAGCACAAATACTTGTGATAGCAGATGCAAGACCTGCCCAGCACTACATCTGCTAAACCGCCGGATGAGCAGTGCTCTTATTTAGCAATTTGGACCTGCCAAGGGATGCTCTGATGGAGTGTGCAGACATGGTGTGGTTTCTGCATGACTAGACCTGCCACAGAGGATCTGCAGCCCTCAGCTGGTGGTTGCTTAAAGAGGAGGTGGTGATGCCTAAGAGATCCGTGTGGTTGCAAGCTTAAAGGCAGTTCTGGAGAGGAGCCTGATGTTGGTTTCCAGTCTTCACCACTGATGCTAGTGGCACCCCCTGAGCTTCAGCGTTTAAGTAGCTGCTTAAGTATTTTATTATACTTCTCTTCATTTTTCAGTAAAATAGGCCTGAGACTCAGGGACTCCCTTGAAGATCTCTTGAAGATCCTTTGGCTGTGCAGGCCTGAAGTGCTCTCCTGTTGATGGAAGTCAACAGCAACAATGTTATGGAACTCAGTGGAGATGCAGTTGCTGTAAATGAGTAAGGGAAGTCAGCGGGGAAGTCAGCAGGAGAATTTACTCATTTCAGAACAAGTGGTAGACTGCAGCAACTCTGGGATCGTGCCATCCCAAGGTACAGTATGATTCGGCAGAGGCGCCCGTGATGGATGATAATGAATGCTTCTTTGCGTAAGATTTTCATTTTCTAGAGAGAAACATTTATTATTGGTGAGTGATAGTATGGTCTTTGATTTTTCATCTGCTGTTTCCTGGTTCACTGATAAATCTTAACTATTTGAATTCTAGCTGTTCTTAATTATCTGAATGATCCTTCTCAAAGACGACTGGCGTTCGGACAGGCTGGGCAGCCTGGCCCACCAGATCTGCTGGAAGTCTGGCCCAAGCGGAAAAACAAAAGAAAAAAGAGGGGAAGGCAGAACTGAGGCAGCCCGCCAGCTCTTGGAAGGAATACACTGGCTTCAAGGTGACTTGGAGAGTTGCTTCCTTTGGACCTTGACACCGATGCCTCTTTTGCCTTTCTTGTTGTAGTCTCCTGGGGTTAGCTGGCCTGGCTGAGACCAGCTTCATTCCCATGAGGTGCAAGGTTGAGCCAGGGCAGGTTCTTGGATATTTGAGTGAGGGAACTCAGCCAAGGTCTTTGTCTAAAGACTGTCATTTCCAAAGAGGTTTTAGTTGCTGCTCTAAAGCTACAGTGCCACCAGCTCAGGAAATGTAGAGGGGTAAAAAAAAAAAAAAAAAAAAAAA
>VYZM01010756.1:1046406-1118480 GCA_013398915.1 Dromas ardeola | reverse complement strand
AAAAAAAAAAAAAAAAAGGAAAAGGAAAGTTAAAAAAAACCCCACAGCCCACTGAGTCATAATCATCATAATCTTTAGATCATGAGATCTGGAAAACAAACAAAATATCATTAAGAATTTTTATTCTGTCTTTTGCCTTTTTAATCTTCTTACTCTCATGTGTGAGATTATTCTTCCATTTGAAATTAACCTTAGCTGCACGCTGCTCTGATGGAGGCTGGGATAATCCTTTCTGAGGAGAGTTACCATGCATTAATTGCTTGTCTTGGCTCTTTTCCTTCCTTTTTTTCCACTTCACCCTACCTTTTTTGTTGTGCAGGGACCTGCACTGGAGCTACATAATGTGTCTGGAGAAAATGAAAAAAAACCTGAATAAAACTACTTCTCGCATATTATGTTTTCTGATTATTTTTCAATAAAAAATTATCTTGGTTGCAAAGACCTTGTACATAAGAATGTAATTGCATCATCAACCACTTTTTAATTGCTAGAAAAAAACATTAGCCCAAACAGAGCTTTCTCCATCTTACTGTTATAATTAGATTTAAAATCTTTCAATATATCTTAAAAAATATTTCTCACACATTCAAAGCACTTAAAATAATTTAAGATCATTCTAATTTCTTTATACAATTTCTGTCAACTGCATAGTGATATAAATTATTCAGTAATTACAATAAATATAAGCTTAATATACATACATATCATTGTAATTAACTGTCCAAATAACTAGAAGTAATATATTTTTCTTTTAATTCTCTTTTGATTTCAGGGCTTCAAGAGTTGTCCTTTGCTTGAAACTCTACATCTCTCCCACATTTTATCCCTACCAGAGGAGAGCACCTAATTTATATGCTCTGAATTAATGTTGGGAGGGGTTTCTCCTCTGGTCACAAAAGGAGCCTGGCTCTTTCCTTGTGCGTAGTCAGCCAGCTTTGCTTGAATTTTGCTGCCGCCTCCAGTACTGCAGCCCTTAAATCAGGTGTCTTCACCCTGGCTGTGGCTCGTGGAGCCTGAAACACCAGTGACATGGAAGCTGAGAGCTGGGTCCTCTTGATCCAGCTTGCTGGGGCCAGCACCTTCTTGCAGGAGATGACTTCCATGGAGGTTCCACTGATCCTGGTGGGAGACAATCTCCAAAAGGTCCGGGTGAGGAAGCCCGAAGATGAAGTTAGCTGTGCTGGACAGCATAACGTCGTGTTAATGTTATACTTCAGCTGAAAGCCTATGTTTGTGGGGACTTGGGCTTTGTCCAAAGATGAACATCGTTAAACAGAGAGGGTAAAAGGGAGAGGAGAAAGCAGTTCCATTCAGACCAGGGCTGGGAGAAGTTGCTGGATGTAGTCTGTCCAGGAGCTCCCATAGGCGTGAAACCCTATAGCAATGGGTTTGAGATGGTTCTGGACCACCATATCCATGCTTGGACGGTGGGTCTGTGTTGTCTTTTGTACCCACTGTGAACAGGAGCAGTTGGAGAGCCTGGTGGTGGAGAAGACAATGAGATAACGGCCTCTGCAGAGCAACACGAACAAGAGGTATGAGTTAAATGCACACCAGGAAATGCGCATCTCCGTCCCTTCACCTGTCTGGGCTGGAGTCTCCAGCTCCAGCACATCTGTCTGAGATAGCCCATATCAGTATCAACCTTTGTTTAATAGAAGAAAAGTGAGGTAGTCAAGCGCTCTTTGGGCACACTGATTATTAAGTCTCCTTGGTCTGTGTCACCTAGTCTTGTTTTCTGTTTTGTGATTATGGAAAAAAAAAAACATTCATAGAGCTTGGGATTTTTATTTTCCCTACATACAATGGGTGTTTTCCTGCCTCTCCCTTCCAATGTCTTCCTGTGACTGTTTTGGAACCAGGATGCTAGTACTCTTTTCCTAGCCTTTAAGCTTCCCTTTTAATTGGAAGGAAGAGCACTTGGATGGTGATAAGACCAGTCAAATAACCTGTCTGTTCTTGGAAACTATTGCCTAAATTTCTCTGCCAGCAAATATCAGTGCTCCCCTGCTTGAATGAAACGCACCCTGGGAACTTTGTGGTGTGTTGGGGATGTCTCAACCCGAAGTGTACGATGCACGCCTGTTGGTGGTGGCCATGCTGAAGTGCTCTGGGCTGGCTGTTGAAGTCTCCCAGACCTCAAACACAAACCGAGGTGGGAGCTGAGGGCTGCCCCTGCTGGGGGAGAATTTGCAGCCAGGAGAGCAGAGGGGTGATGTTGATGGGGCAGCACAAGTCCAGGGAGAAAATCAGAGGAGATAAGATGTAGCAGAAAAGCAGTTGTAATGTTAAATTCATCAGAGGCTGCTGGTTTGTTGAGTTTTTTTTTGTTTTTTCCTTTCTTTTTTTTTTAATTTGATAGGAGGGGGAAGGAGAGGGGGCTCCTGATACTTTTATACGTCTGACTAAAGAGCTCATGTTAACATTCCCTTTTTAAAATACAGCGTCGGCCTGTGTGTAAAATGAGCTTTGAAGTGCAGAGCTGACAAACCCCAGGGGAAAGCATGTCTTTTATTAACAACTGCCGGTACACTTCAGGAACCTTATTTTAATGTTTAGTGAAAAAGTTTTCTGTGTGAGCAAAAAGAATGGCTGGGCTGAGACACCCACTGGCCGTGGCAGGAGGCCTCGGTGCCCATTTGCCCTCCTGCTCCCCCTCTGCACTGCGCCTTGGACCCACGGGTGGGGTGGGAGGAGGACCAGCCTGCGGTGACAGTCGCTGCCGAGGCTCCATGAACAAGTCACAGTTTGTTGTACCTACTTGTGTTGTAGAGTAGTGACATGGCAGTTGTTTTGGGTTTTGTTTTGTTTTGTTTTTTTAATCTTTTTTTGGCTGTTTTGGGTTTTTTTTGGGGGGGTTCTTTATAGTATTGAGGTGACTTCTGGACCAAGCCTGCCCTTGGATTTCAGAGACATGCTGGCTTCTTGTTCTTCAAAAGGGGCTTAGGTGCTTTTGGAAAACATTTTAACAAAGAAGCAACATTAGTGTGTTATACACATATAGCTCTGTAGTTTTATTTTAAATATATTTATATAATGCAGCAAGTGAACTCATTCTTTCCTGTCTTTAATCTACCTTGCACAAATACAGATTTATCTGGGAGATATGGGCCCACAGCTCCCTCCTCCCTCTCCCTACAGCAGTGTTACGCATCCTTGCTCACATGTGCTCCCTTTGCTTGACAGGGCCCCAAAATACACCCAGTACACTGATGGTTACCGTGCTGAGCACAACTGGTTAGGGCAAAGCCCCCATCTCCTGCAGATGGTTATTCCTCTAAGTAGAACTAGAAGTTGTAGTCTGCTAGAGAAGGGTCACGGACCTTGATGTTTTGGGTCTTCAAATCAAACCCTGCTGAGGGTGGCAGTGATATGACAAGGACCACACGCCATGGCCTTTCTCACTATGGAGCCATGGGCTGGTCTCCAAAAGGTCTTGTAGGTGTTTGTATCATGACATTCTCCCCGGCGATGGTAAGGGTTTGAAATTTTGTCAGTAATTGCAATAGAAAAGCCACTGATTGAGTAAGAAATGGTAATCTGACTTCCATAAGTGAGGAAAGACAGCATGCTCTCATGATGGCTCTGTGGAAGCTCTACCACTGGGAACAATGCAGAGTAAATAGAGAAGCCTTCTCTTCCATGGCTGTCCAAATCAACCCTTCCCTGTAGCTCCCTTCCTTGCTGCGTGGCTCAGTCCCTCTCCTGCTATAGTGATCTGTCCACTCTTTCTGAAACTTGAATAATTTGCTGTAATCCTTCCCCACTTCTGAAATGTAAGGGATTCGCCTATAAATTGGAATAGTTCTGTGCCAGCCTGCAGTTGTGATGGTAAGGAAGAACTGGAGCCCTGGATTAAAGGCAGTGGTGGACCACAACAGTGTGGCTGAACTTGCTGGTGAGGCAGAGGCCAGCAGTGCGTCTGGTTTGTCTCTAGCTGGTATCTCTGTGTCAAAAGTGAAAAGTGTAAGGAACAAATGTGTTTACTGAGAGCCAGGACAGGGTGAACAGTAGAGAATTCTACCTGCCAGTTTTCAGTTACAAATCCATGGGATTGCTATGAAGGAAATAGCCAGAGCCAGCAGGAGATGTGGGACCTTCTTGTCTTTCTAAGGTGATCACCTGAATAAAAGAAGGTATAGCCTCAGCTTTCAGGAGTCCTTGGACCAAACAATTCCATCCACAGCTCTGCACCCCACATTAGCTAACTGCTCCCCTTGAAAGGGTCTCTCAACTTCACAAAATTATGCACAACTTCATAAGCATTTATTAGAGACATTCTTGTCTTAAGACCACGGCAGGTTAAATGACTTGTCTAAGGCTAGAGAAAGAGGTCAGTGTCAATGCTGTGATTAGACATTTGCATTTCTTGGCTTTGAGATTTGGGGATCTGAGAATGGCTGATACAGAATGAAATACGAGCATCCTGAATTTTTTATGTTGCAGTTCAAGTATATTTGGGCTAGATTCATCAAAGGAATAACCGGGAGAGATATTTTTCATTTGTAGAATCTTAATGAATACATGACACTGCTATTCATTATTTATCTGCTTTCACATTTTAATTAATAGTTCTACTGGCTATTTCTGATTTTTTTCTATATTTATAGAAAGTCATCACTTCAAAAATATTGAATCATGCTACTGTTTGTTACCTTTCATAAAATTTCTTTAATATTAGAACTGAATTTCGCTATAACTCTTAAGTACGTAAATGAAGGAGAAGAATGTAATCTGTTTTTCTATTCCTTTGAGTCCTGTCAATAGTTTGTGGGTTTCCTTCCCCCAAATGCTTTTACCGTGCAGCTGACATAAATTAGCCAAGGAAGCTGGTGTTTCTTGTGCGGCCAGGAACCACTAGAGGACACCACCAGACGATTCAAGAAGCAAACATGGCAGAGCCATAAACAGGGAAACTGGGGAAAAAAGGATAGGGATGGGGAAATGCTGTTTCCCACCATTCCCTGGGGATGGATGGAGCTAATCCAACACCTCCTTATTGCCAGCCAGCAGACGTGGGCTAGGATTGCACAAATCCTTGCAACGCCTCTTTGTCGTTATTTCTCATGATGCTAGACCAGATCTGCCTAGAGGAACTTCTCCCAGAAGCTCTGCAGAGCTGCTCTCACTGGAGAAGCTCCAGGACCCTACTGCAGGGTAGGGGTCTGGGTGAGGTGACATTTCTCACCGTGTGAGCCCTTGCCACCCTTCAGTACTGAAGTTCAGTGATTTATGCAGGACAGTCTGGCATGACCAACGCAGACTTGCAGAACAGCAAGGGACATGTTGCACAGAGACCTTACCAGGGCAGGATGGAGGAAAAACCTCTTGATCTTCTGAAGCTAATGGGAAAGATGACAGAAGTGTAAAGCAGCCCTCTCCCTTCCAGGTTTCCCCTAAAAAAGGTGGTTGCAAGAGCAATGGAAGGTTTAGAAAACTTTCAAATGACAGATTTAAAGACAGGATAGTGTTGTCAACAAAGCAATTCGGGCTGGGAGGTGACACAAATGTGAACATTTTCCCTGTACAAACCCGGTACCCAAGCCAGGTACACGGATTTCTTCCACTTGCAAAAAAACAGTACAAAAAAACCCGAACCACTTCAAGCATTTTTTAAATATTCAAGGAAAATTATCTGTGAAGGATATCATAAGGAAGCATCTGCAGAAAAATAAGATCATAAAACCTCCTGCTCAGGCTCTTGGCTGTAACCCAGAAGTCTTTAGAGCAGGGAGTTCATTGTCATTTCACAAGGCGCTGCGATCCTAAATGCAAACCCCCAGGAAACCCAATTGAAAAAGTTACCTCTTTTCCAGGTGGCTTTTACCTCTGTGCGGTGCTGGGGATGTCAGAGGAGCAGTCAGCGCTGAGACTTCCTTAAAAGTCTTTTAATCCCACAAGAATTATGTAAATCATGTGAAATCTCAGCTGTGCTAAAGATGACGGCACAGCTCTGCTGGTTGCTTTACTTTGCAACAGGGTTTTGTGTTTGGCCCTTGACTTCTCTGTATTATTCTCTGTATTGATATAGTTAAACGCTCAAATGCCAGGGATTTCAGGGAATGGAAAGGCATCTAGGAAAATGCTCCATTTAGCTCTAAAACATGTTTTTAAATGGCTTTGAGTTTGCTTCTGAAAAACAAAATCACATACCCACAAATGTACCAGCCCACGAAGGCTGTTCTTGATGCGAGAATCTTTGCCTGTGAGTGACAGGGCTGTGCCAAGCCTGGGGACATCATTCCAGATAATTTTAACCAAATCCACCCATATTTGTTTCTCAGTATTTCCCTCAAGATGGCAAAAAGCCACCAAACATATGATATAGTTATTGATTGCATCTTTTTGTTAAAAATAATAACCAAAAATGTTATTTTTTGGTTGTTAAACTTCCAGCCTTTTTCAGGCCTAAAATCAAATGTACAATAGAAGGTTTAAAAAATGATGATGCTTGAGATTTGCAAGGTGGAAATTTTCCACTCTCTCTTTTAATTAATACTTTTAAAAATTTGAAACTTTTCTCCCCCCCCACCCCACCCCCCCCCTTATTGGAATGAAAAGAGTTTGGAGAACATTTAGTAAGATTCCTAATGAATCTGCTGAAACAGTGTGGTTTTAAAAAAGAAAAAAAAAAAAACATTCCTTTCCTCATTCTCAGTGGAAGGTGAAATGATATTTTTTTCCTGGTTGCATCACAGATGAGGAGTCCCCTCAGTAAATACTTCTTCCACTAATGCTCATATCTCCAGTTCTTTATGTAGTTTAAAAGTTGGCCTGGCCTAAAAATTTAATATGAAACTTTATTTAATGGAAAACGGGGGTGTTTATCTTTCTCTGAGGATGGTGTTTGCTTTCAGTGGGAACTGTCCTGCCTTTCCTAACTCCAATTTGAAGTGGGGTAAAACGCAGCCTTCAGAGGAGCAGCGGCAGTTTCCCCCCAGGCTGGTGAGGGGCATCTTGCTCTGCAGGTACAAAAATCTTCACAAATACAATTTGTTTCCCGGAGAAGCAGAGCATTGCCTGCTTACGGTGGGTATTTTCAGACCCAGAGCAGCATCTCTGCTTACACAGCCCCTGGCGCAAGAGCCAAACCAGCCTTGGCATGGTCCCTGCCCTGAGGAGGTTACGTTGCATTGGGCTTTTTCTTAATTGTGCATGTTTTACTTGAGTTTTTTTCTTTTTTTCCTTTCTTTTTTCCCTTTTCTGTCTTTTCTTTCTTTCTTTCTTTCTTTCTTTCTTTCTTTCTTTCTTTCTTTATTTCTTCTTTCTTTCTTTCTTCTTTCTTTCTTCTTTCTTTCTTCTTTCTTTCTTTCTTCTTTCTTTCTTCTTTCTTCTTTCTTTCTTTCTTTCTTTCTTTCTTTCTTTCTTTCTTTCTTTCTTTCTTTCTTTCTTTCTTTCTTTCTTTCTTTCTTTCTTTCTTTCTTTCTTTCTTTCTTTCTTTCTTTCTTTCTTTCTTTCTTTCTTTCTTTCTTTCTTTCTTTCTTTCTTTCTTTCTTTCTTTCTTTCTTTCTTTCTTTCTTTCTTTCTTTCTTTCTTTCTTTCTTTCTTTCTTTCTTTCTTTCTTTCTTTCTTTCTTTCTTTCTTTCTTTCTTTCTTTCTTTCTTTCTTTCTTTCTTTCTTTCTTTCTTTCTTTCTTTCTTTCTTTCTTTCTTTCTTTCTTTCTTTCTTTCTTTCTTTCTTTCTTTCTTTCTTTCTTTCTTCTTTTTCCCTTTCCGCTTTCCCTTTTCCCCTTTCCCTTTTCCCTTTTCTTTTTCCTTTCTTTTTTTCCTGTTTTTTCTTTTTTTTTTTTGTTTCTTTCTTTTCTTTTATTTTTTAACATGCTGTGATGATGTCTCTCTACCTGCCCTGCCTTGGCAGGCCGAGCCCAGCCCAGGCGAACGGTAGCCCCACTTTGCGCCAGAGCTTGCGCTGCGCTTTTCGGAGCGGCTGGTTCTGCTCTGTCCTTGCGTGAGCCGGTCACCAGAGGGGGACAAAGCCCCACGCACGGCAAGTGCGACACTCCTTCCCCCACCGAAAAAGCTCCTTCCGAAGGTGTACCGGGCTGGGAAGTGCGTTTTGGGGTCCCCAGCTGCACCCCTGGGTGCCCCAGCGCCGAGGGTGAGGGTGGCAACAGGCTGGGTGCCACACCGCAGGGACAGCGCGGGCTTCCCTGGCTATCACATGGCATCACTGTCCTTTTAGCCTGTAAAAGGTGTGTGTGCGCATTTTTTTTAAAAAAATCATCACCAGCATCCCTTAAAACACCTGTGGATTTGCCGGGGTAAAGCAGCAAACGTAAAGCAGAGGGTTGAGCTCATATTGCAAACTCAGTTTCAGAACTGCTCGGTTTTTCCTGTCTTTTGTTGCAACAAAAATGCTGTTTAAAAACTACCGTTCGTATGTACAAAGATATCTGGTCCCCCCAGTTTTGATGTGATTCACTGAAAACTGGAACACAGCTGATGCCCCAGTATTTAAGTTAGCACCACCCATCCAGGAGAGAAATTTGCAACCTATGGCATTGAAAATGAGAGGAGAAGCAAATTTGATGAGTATTTGGCGTTTTCAATAGCTAGCTATGCCTGATTGGAACCTGTAGGGAAAACAAACCCAATTATTTGTGTGAGATTGAATTTCATTTCCAACAGAAAATATGAAAGCTGTCACCTGCACGCTCACTGGAAGCCAGTTGTGGGATGGAGGATGCTCTAATGGTGGTGCTGGTGGGTACCGGCAGCAGTAGCCAGCCCTGGGTCGAGATGCGTGTCCTTCTGTCCCACTGCCGTGTGTGTCCCCTAAAATGTGGGTCACTTATGTGGCAGGACTCAGCTCCCTCCCAAAAAGCGTGGAGATGGCAAAGCAGGTCCCCCGCATGGAGGACCTGGTGCTGTCCCTGAGGGAATGTCCCACAGGCTGCAAGCCTGGGTTTGGTTGCTTGGCCGGCCAAGCCTGATAGACCAAAATCTGTGAGACCTTAAGATGTATAAATAAGATTTGGCTTGAGTCCATTTCCTCAGTGCCGGACAGCTTGCTGCTGAATGGAGTGTTTTTTTTCTCCGGGTCCTCAGAGTCAGACCCTTGCCTGGATCCAGCTGTCCCTGGTAATTAAATTTTAATGCCTCAAGCTGGGAGTTTGTATTGGCGTTTGAAGTGAAGCATGTTAGCGGGTCCAGCGTGGTCACCCACAGGCTTTGAAGCTCCTCGTCTGCCACCGGGGACGGCAGGGGACAGTGCCACCTCCATGTGTGCAGCCGCTGTGCTTGGTCCCAGCTGAACTGACGCAGCAGTTGTCCATTGATTTAGGGAATCACGGAGATTTCTCCTGTACAGATGGGAAGGACTGGAAAGCTAATGATGGTTTATTCTGGTGAAACCAAAGAACGCATTAAATATTCTTGAGTGTGCCACGAAGCGGTGCCCACAGTGCTGTTTGTCAGCTGACGGCACCTTTGCTGCCTGCGTGGTGGCACTTGCTGATGTGGTCTCGGTGTCCTGTGGGGTACGGAGCGTGGAGCTCCCCACAGCCCAGCCTGGGCAGCAATGTCCCACAGACGGTCCCCAGGGTCACAGCTGGATGAAGTCACGAGCAAGAAGGTCTCCATTGCTGCAGAGGAAAGAGGAGTTTCAGATGGAGGAGGTGACTAGAAAACCATCCGTGCTGATATGCAAGGTTGTCTTCCTCCTCCTTAAACCCTTTCATGGTAATTACTGTGCAAACAGAAGGCCTGGGTAATTATTAGGTGGTTTTGTGGGTGTAAATTTAACATGTCATTCCTGTGCGGCTACACTGGGAAGGAAGGAAAACTTTTTCCTTGGAGTTTTTCAGCTTAATTCACTGCTTTCAGTCTCTGTATGGCTTCAGTATAGCTAGTTAACAGTCGCCTGAGTGGGAAACAGCTCTGAAGTAGAGGGGACTGACGCTGCCCTGAGGCAAACCTGGTTGGCAGGAGCACCTGGGGAGAAGCTGCAAATGTTTTTGCAGATGCAGACTGTGACCCAGCCCAAAACAGTGTAAGGGATGCAGAGCGCACTCAGTAGGTCTCCCAAGGCTTATGAGAGCCTTATTGTCCCAAACCATGGTGGTTAATGAGATCCAAGGGGAGACTTGAGCTAACGAATCCAGTGTTTAAATGCTGGGGGTTTACAGGGCGATCCTGGGGGAGGGCAGCACTGGGTTTCACTTCTCCAGAGCTCTGTCATCCAGAACTTACTGAGCTGAAGCACCGGTCTCTCTCCCACAAGTTAGCACAGAACAATGGTGCTAATGTGTCTTAGGGACACTCTTTTGCATTTTTATTTCTGAGTTTAGCATATTGCACAAAAAGCCATGAAGCTCAGCTCATAATAATTTGTTTATTGAAAGAGAAGTTTCCATGGAATTAGAGCAGCTTCCCCTTTCAGCTGGTAATAATAATCTGAATTTTGCCATTGCCTTGTCAGTTCGGCACTAAGCACGAAAACAGATCAGTGCAGATGTGGCTTGTTGAAACGATCCCACAGCTCGGGATGAAAGAGGTGGTTACAAACAGCTTTGAAGGTATGTGGGCTTATGCGTCTGTGTGTGATACAGTCAAACAAACCTCCACTGCTGTTTGAGGAGCAGAACAGATGACTTGGAAAAGGCTCTCAAGTTAAGTTATAAATTGTTTCCTCTCGCCCGTGCCACCATCTCATTCTGCCGTTCCACTCCTTCCTATTGCATTTGTTTCCTTCCTCCTTCCCTTTCCCTATATGAATTTAAATCTGATACTGCTTGTGCTGAAGGCACCCGTACTTACACCCTGCTCCGAGTATTTTTAGTAGAATGCCACAGGTTCAGGTTGCCCAGCTCTCACAAATAAACTACCCAATGAAGCCCATTGCTGAGCAGCTGATTTTCTGCTGGTTGGATAAAGACGCTGTCTGAAGCAGTTTCATCTTTTCAGTTTATCTTTTATTTCCCACACGTGCGCTCCATAGTACAATGTGTCCTTCTGAGACTTGAACCTGTCAGTGCTTTTGGACTTACCTCCACTGCGAGAGCTGATGTTTTGTTTCAAGTCCCACGTCACGCAAAATTTGTTGGTCTTGTCCTTCCTCTGCACACCCCCTCCGAGGTCCATGCGAAAGCTGGAGATGTGGATTTGTGCCCGCAAAGACCCAGGTGTCCTCTGGAGTGTCAAAGGGGCCTTGGCATGTGTCTAAGCACAACGCCTCCTGTATTTTGAAGAAGTCACTGTGGAAATGATTAAGCCAAGTAGGTTTGGGGGCAATAAAGGTGGAAAGCTTTATGCTTTTCTTTCTCTCATTTTTCGTCTTGAAGTCCACTGGACCCGTTTTGTCTTTGGACTATAGAGGAGATGAGTGGAAAATTAAGATCTAGAAGAGAAAGCCCCAGGCCTTTGTGTTTCCAACAGGGGAAGTAACTTTATTGTGCTGAAGCTTTCCATAGTATACCCACAGGGCCTGTGGATGCTCTGCGTACCTTGCTGCTCCAATATTGCTTTACCTGGTGGTGCTTTGGCCACAGGGGAAGGCTCTTTTCATGATGTGGTGATTGTGTGCCCAAACCTTGCCTTGTGGCAACAAGGCCCAGATGATTTTTGACTTTGGGTATCTATTTTAAGTCAGTGCAGGCATCTTTTCTCAGTATAAAAGTGCATCTTTCTCACAGCTGAGAGAAGCACAGGGACCTTTTTTATAGAAAACACAGATCAGGAGGGGACCATCCCGAGGATCTGCACTGCTGTCCACTTGTGGTCACTCCCCTGGTTTGAGTGGGAAGGGAACATGTCCTATACATCCCGCTGTCCCTTGGGGCGATGCTGCAGGGGCAGGATCTACCAGT
Organism: Dromas ardeola; assembly: GCA_013398915.1. Lineage (NCBI taxonomy): Eukaryota > Metazoa > Chordata > Aves > Charadriiformes > Dromadidae > Dromas > Dromas ardeola. The sequence continues at coordinate 1,106,674 of VYZM01010756.1, read as the reverse complement.
GCGGCACAGGAGAAGGTGAGTGCTGCGGGACGAGTTGCGTGCCAATGTGGAAATGATACTCAGCCAACAGTGACCTGTGCTTTACAATCATAAAATTATAGAATGTGTTGGGTTGGAATGGACCTTTAAAGGCCATCTAGTCCAACCCCCCTGCAGTAAGCAGGGACTATGTCTGTGCCAGGTACTTGTGCAGGGAAAAAAAACTGAATTATTTACTTAAGAATGGGAAAATTGCTCTCAACAAACAATTATGAAGAAAAGATTAAGAAGTGTGATGGCAATATCTGATTTGATATCATAATATGAGAAATTATTTTCTTTTCTCAGGAAAGTGAGTGAGATTTCAAATCAGAAGGAAGAGCTAGAGTATGGATATTTTTGCTAACCAGTCAATTAATTTTGTTTACTTGAACAGAATTAATGTTTTCCTGCAATTTAAAAAAAAAAAGCGGTTCATCTAACTTTGAGCATTTTTTATTTGAACTTTAAAAATATCTTTCTGACTACTTATTTAAATCAAGAATATATATGAAAATTACTTTCTCTTCTGATCAGCTTCCATTTAATAGATGTGTATTTTTCAAAGTGATGATTACATCAAAATTTTCTAATGAGCTCCATGGATTGGACATGGCCAAGAAAAGCACCCGGCTTAGGTCCTGCTTGTTTTGGTTTCTCCCATCTGTGGAATAAGTGGAGAAGCAATTTTATAGGTGACAGGATGAGATGGTGAAGAGAACATGTGAGAAAAAAGGTCCCTTATACCTGAAAATTTTTTGACAGAGATCTAAAGAAAGCTCTCAACCCTGTACAACAGAATTGTATCTCGTTAGTGTGACCACTCCTGCATTTTGATCTGCCCTGGTATGTCTGGAAAATTACTTGTAATGTTCAGATACAGCCATTATTTCTGCAGTTTGGGGATTTCATTCCGGCTTGTTCTGGGTTTGAACTTCCCCAAGCTCTAGAGGTTGTCAGGAGTCCAGGCTGGGCTAATCTGTGGGAGGGAACCAAAAACTCTTTGTTGTTTCTGTGTCTTTTAAATGTAAGTTCAGAGCTCTCTTGTTCAGTGCCTTGGAAAATAACTGATGACAAAAGAGATTTGGAGTTTGGATAAGATAAGAATTAAATTGAATATTTGTCCTGAACCAACAATACACTTGAAATATTCAGGACATTCAAAGAGTTGCACTTGTTTTTAAAATAGATTTTCTGTTTTCTTCGTCTCCTAAAATTCTCTGTGCTGATGTTGGACTCAAGCGCTAAAATGGTCAACATTCCCAAACACCATGAGATGATAGTAATTTTGTCACTTTAAAATTTGGCAGGAGCAAACTTTCCCATCCCTCTTTTGTCATGGCAAAATACCACAGGAGTTACAAACATCCCGTGTGACTCAAAGACTTTGGAGATATTTTATATTTATATATATATTGTTTTTATTTGTGGAGGTATTATTATAAGAATATTTAATATTTTTTGTATATTTTTATGCCAAGAAAGGGATGAGTCCACAAAGCTGCAAATTTCAGAGGTGGACCCAAGCTGAACCGTTCATGTTGTCCGAGCTTCTAAAAGCACTGAAGCTCATCTTTAAACATGTGCTTCCATTTACCAGATTGGGCAAAGCCCTTAAAGTCCGTATAATTAACCACATGCAAGTGCAGCCCTGAACAGGAATTCCATGCTGCAGTCCCAGATCGGTATCTCTGAGCTTTCTTGCTTTAGTGAATTGCGGTTTATTCCTCTTGGACTGAGGCTTAGTGCCTTCCTCCTTGGAGACGACTCCCGTAATTCCTGTGTAATTAGATTAGCTCTAACCAGATCTACCTGCTACAGACAGAATAAATTGTTTCTAACTTCCCCAGATCCTACTGAAAATGATGCCTGTGGTCCCTCCACATGGGAGTCTGTGCTCAGCAGAGATCATAGTGACAGAAAATGTTCCTTTTTAAACGAAGAATTATATAGCATTAATGGCAGGACTAGTGAAGCTTAAGAGATGATGTGTTAAATGATAAAGGCTCTCTCTTTTTGCTTTTATCATCTGAATCCAGTAAACTGGAGTCCAGAAACCAGGAGGTTCATCAGGATGTCAGGGTAGATACTTAAATGGCTCATTCTTCATTGCTTCTTAGCATTCCTTCTTTATTTACAAGGCACTAGAAGAAACACTGCATTTTCTGACAAACCTGCCAATAAAGTTGCTCGGTAGGCACCAATAATGAGCAGCACAGGGACATGGCTGACAGATGATAGTCCTACATGTTTGTAAGCAACTCAAAATCTATTCCTCTGTGATCAAAATTAGGTAAGAGTCTAAAGAAACACTGAATCAGGGTCTAAGACTTAAGATATCTGTTGTGATATGCTACCTAGCAATCAGCTACATGAAAATGTATCTTGCTCAGGTTGTATTTCTAGTTAGCACAGAGTGTGGAAATTAAAGAATTAGCATATTTGTGGCAAATAAAATATGCTTTCAAGCAAGTGACTGTCCTTATTTAATGCCTCCCTTTGTATTTAGAGTAGCTGCAAAGGTGCATCCTATACGTGCTCAATAGAGCCAGCTGAATTATATGTTTAGAATAATTCATCAGATAAAGTCATGTCCATGAATAATCTGCATTCAGACCATGACCTTTACCAAGCCGTGCTTTTTCCAGAGCTCAGAGCTCTCAGCTGATGCTGAGACAAGAGGAGCACAGCGAACCTTTCTTCCCATCCCCTTCACTCCAGCAGCAGCCCTCATTTCGGGAGCAGGGCAGGAAAGCCGCAGCCCAGGGGATGTTTCAAACTGGAAAGAAGGATTTTTCTGAGCGTGCGGCTGGAGCTGGGGAAGCAGGGGTGTTTTAAGTACTGACAAGGGGTTGGGAAGATGGTGGCCTTACTGTAGTGAGCTGAGCTACAAGAACTGTGTGTGGTCGGCATGTGTGGAGCCTTAGCTTCGTCAGCATGGACTGTCCCGAGTCCCATTTGCTTTCTCTAACCGTGGACCAAGAGCAGAAACGCAGTCCCCAGAGCTCCGCTGATGTGTGACATCTTGCCAAAGCACCATCTCAAGTCTTTGAGCCCTGGGAGAGGTCGGATGAGAGGGAGCTGCTCCCGCAGTCCCACTGCTGGTGGCTCTTGTCCCGAAGCCTGGGCTGCAGAGGTGACTCCATGCAGGCAGTGGACAATGCTGGAGTTGCGTTAACTTTTGTCTCACAGTTGCTGGACTCTGGGGAATGAGGCAGGGCAGCCTGTTCAGGTGATGTAAATCCACATATGTTTATTCACTGAAACAGCTGGCTGCTTATCCCAGCACTAACCTGATGGGAAAAACACTAATGAAGCAGCTCTCTGCTGATGGCAGCTCTCGCTGTGAGAGCTGAACTCATTTTGCACACCTTAATGCATTAGAGAGAAGAGGATAAAATTAAAATAACGTCAGGATGACGGACAGAAGCTTAGAGAAACACAGATTAGAGCTACAAGCGGTTGTAAACCTTGGTAGGTTTTACGCATCATGCAAAAAATTAATAGGAAATAAAATAGCCAAAAAACAACAGGGCTGTGAAGTTTCAGGAACAAAAACTGAGTCAGAGATTTTAATTTAGCAAATATTATATCTTAATATTAGATGAATTTGATGTTAGTGATTTTAAAAGTGAACTTTAACATTTTTAGTATGAAACATTTACATTCTCCCTCATTTGCTTTCAGCATTATCACAGAGCTTTGTACAGCTCTCATGCAGAAATATCTTATGAATTCTGTAGTGTTCTGTATTTGCTCCTTGTGTTTAAGATGGCAAGTAAAATTTTGTGTAAGCCGCTGCTGTGGGAGTGGGGTTCCCTGTGGCATGTTCCTCATGTCCTTTGGCTCATCTGGGCGAGGGAAAACTTGAGAGGTGACAAGTTCTGGCATTGCTGTGGCAGGGCCCACAGTTTGTTCAGCTCAGGAGACCTTGGTGGTCTGATACACCAGGTCAGCAAAGGAGCTGGTCCTCCTGCAAAATGAGCAGAAACACTCAGTCTTGGGGTTGGATTAGGTGTAGGGGGTAATCCTGACTTTGCTCTTCCCCCTCTGGATGAAAGCAGTGCCTCAGTTTCCCCATCTGTAAAATGGGGGACTCATAATGATGTCTCGTTGTAGGAGTTTTCAGAGTGGATGAGAAGCTCAAAGCAAAAGATGTTCTGTAGAAAATGTGTGTGAAGGAAAACTGAAAGGGTTTCAACATTCAGCACTGTGTACAGTGAGGTTCATTTGCTGTTTCAGCTTGTTTATTCTGTTGTCAGGCCATTGAACAACAGCCAATGAAGGGGAAGACCTTATATTTTTTTATAGGATATTACTGTTCTCATGCCCTTGAACCAACTAACTGGCAGGAGGTTTGTGGTGCAGAATGCAGCAGTGTTGGATTCTTCCTGTTGGGGCTTTTGTCACTGCTGCAAAACTGTAACTAAAAGTGGGATTTCATTATTTCATAATTTTTTAAAATTTATTTTAGGCTGCTAAAGAATTAACGTGAATAATTTTCCCATTTTACCATCTGCTTTAGACTCCATCTCAAAGGGTTCCCAATGAGCACGGCACGCAAAACCCTTTAAAAATGATCCTCTCCATATTTCCTGCACTCAGCAGTCTGCTAATGCGGCCAATAGATCTAGGTGATGGGTCTGCATGATTTAGAGAGGATCGTTAGGGTTATGATGAGCTGTGCAACTGTCTTGTTTATTCACAGTTAGCAATTTCATCGCAGTGCCCTTTGTCTCAGGAAGATTTTTTGCATTTAAGCTTTTATAGACGAAGTATTACCAGAAAAGTTCATGGTGAGACTTCCACGTTGCGTGCAGGAGCACAAGGTGCTCCACTGCTTTCCATCTGATTTCCCTCACGAGTTGGGCTGGAAACACTGGGGAGCTGTGGTGAGCTCTCCATAACTGATGTGAGGGTAAGTGCATGTCTACCACAGGCATTCGAAGGGTTTTTTGCAAAGAGTTTACATGCCTTGACTGTCAAGTCTCTGTCTCCATGCATTTCCCACTCCTCCTCTCTCTTGGGTCCAAGTTTTTTTGCCTTCAGTCTTTGCCTCCCGGGGTCAAACTCCACCGAAGCCTCTATTAAACATCCTCCCCACGCTGCGTCTTGGTGCAGTGCACAAATCCCCACCTTCCCTGCGAGGAGGAGGATTAGAAAGCTAAAGTATTTAACCTGCCTGTCAAACAGAATTATTCATGGCAGGTGAGTGGCTGAGCAGCATTTTGGGAGGTTCCCGTGAATAATACATAGGATGGTCAGTCTTAGCACGGGAGTATTACTGCAGCTGTAGAAGAATTTGCATGCCTGGAAGAAAAAAGGTGCGCGTCTTAATTGTGTTTATTGTAAGGAGTGAAGGGATCCTTTGATGGTGGACCTCGAAGGGAGATCTGCCCGCTGGGACTGCGCGTTTGGTGGGACCGGGGGCTGCTGGCTGGGCCAGGGCAGAGGACCAGAGCCGGGCTCAGCTCTGCCCCACGCCGGCCCCCTGGGGTCTGACTCACGGCATGCAGCTGTGCCCCCCGTGATGTGCGCGGATAGATTTATTAGCGTGGGTAAAGCTGGATCGTAATGAGGTTACATGGCTCTGGGACTGCACCTAACTCATCCCCTGGCACCCTGGGACCAGGGCGGGAGATAAACGTGCAGCTACCCTCGTCTCTTCCCTCTAAATTTTGTTTGCAGTTCAGAAGACAGATGGACAGCCATGTATACAAATATAAGCAGGCTTGTCCCTGAAGAATGATGTCATGCTGGGTTTTTTTTTTTTACATTCGGGGTAAAATATTATAATGGCACCGTTTCCTTCCTTCAAGAAAGAAAATAGTTGAACAAATCTTCTATTCTTATGAAAGGCCTGTGAGTCTATTACTTTGCTGGGAATTGGATATTTTTTTTTTCGTGAAAGAGGTTGCTTTCCTCACCTTAAAAAAATACCGTATGTTGGCTGAAATACAATTTTTACCGTGTTTTGTAATAGAATGCATAAAGGACTCTGATAGAAAGTCTTAGCATTATATTTTGAACTACTGGCAACCTATAAATTAAAACAAACAAACAAAACCCCTCCAGCTTTTTATCTTTATAAAATTTTATTTTTACTTGCCCTTTCCTCAGTGAACCTCCATTGGCTCTTTATTCACCCTGGCAATCCCCGTGACAACAAAAGTGAGTACAAGTGTGCTTGAAAAAACGCATCGTCCAGCACTTCACAGACGGACACACACACACATCCCTCATGGTTTTAAACCTGCATTTTGATGACTGATTGGTTAATGGTAACATAAACGAGTCACAAAAATCTTGATGCAGACTCTGTAAGACAAAGAGAGTCTGTCCATTGACTTACTGGACTTTGGCTCGAGTATTTGATGTCCAGAAACAAAAGAGATTGAGAGAGGGGGCTGGTGGGAAGCTACTCCATTTACAGGAGCCATCTCTGGAGGCGGCAGCAGGCAGTGGTGGCTGGAGAGGTAAACGGAGTGGGTGGGTAGATGTGGTTATAACGTACAGCCGCCAGGGCATTAGAGTGAGGCCTTTAATTTCACATTAGGATTCTTCTCGTATTTGTTAGATAGAACAATATTAACCTTTTGAATTTATTTAGAAACTCATTAGTGCTTTTTCTATAGACCATTCTTTTCCTGATTAGCTCTCCTCATTACAATTCAAATTTCTTTCTGCTACATTTACCACATTGTCCTGCTTTCTCTCATCTCTATTGTTGCTCGGCTTAATTTATTAAGGCAATGAAAAAGGAGGCCGGGTGGGGGGGGCAGGGTTGGTTGACATAGCATCCTTCCTAGTCTTTGGTGCTCAGGGAGGAAGACGGGAGACCCCCCTGAGTTTGCGTCTTCCCCCAGACAGGGTGCCCGGGGTGGGCAGAGCACGGTGGCAGCAGTTTCTATATGAGCCCAGTTCCTGGTGGCAGCATCAGATGAAAGACCTTCTGGATCTGCCTTAGTTTGTGCCCAAAGCCACCGGCAAGGTGCCGAAGCGCTGGCTGAAGGCAGCTGCCTCTGCGCGTGCCTGCAGTGACCCTCACTTGCTGCGTTGCTTTCGCTTGCGGGGGCTTGACTTCCCTCCTTTCTTATTTCAGTCGTTGCTAAATCTTGGTGTTTTTAAATGGAATTCACTCTGAAAGTTCAGCGTCCTCATCGTGTCCTGGAAACCTATGCAACTAATCCCCCTGACTCCTCTGGCATCCTGTGTCTAAGGTTATTTTCAAAACTCGGTGTGTGCTTTTAGTAGTGTTTCTTTTGTGTACTTTTCCTTGGTATCAAGATGGAAGCCCAGGAGTTGCTGTAATTGCTCTTAACTTCACACATCTCCCATGGAATACGAATTGACATCTTGGTCAGGTTTTTTTTAGTGAGAGGCCTGAGCCTGTCCCGGTTTTGGGGGAACTGGAATGGGGAGCTGCTAAGTTACAGATGTACATTTAAAACATTTGCTGCCCTGCTTTGCAAAATATTTTCTGTTAGGAACACGGAATTTTTGCTGTTGTTGTTTTTGTTATTTTTTCTTTTAGTACGGCGCTTGTTTCTCCAGAGCGATGCTGCTGTATCCCATGTGCTCGTGATTAAAGATGCATATGCTTTTGACAAGAGATGATTAAATACAGCCAGATGATTGTAAGCGGCCCAGTCGTTGTGGTTCTCTGATTATCGGCGCATTTGAACATCTCACAAATGTGAATGAATGTGTTTTCGCAGCAGCCGTCGTAAAACAGGGAAGTGCCAGAGTATTTTATTCGAGGCACAGAGGGATTAACTCACTCAGCAAAGGTTACAGAGGGAGTTTTTGGCAGAGCCACAAAATGAATCTAAATTTCTGAGTTTCTACTCCAATGCCTTAATCATAAAATCATCTTTTCTCTGAATTCTTTTCTGTCTGCGGTAATTACAGTTTTGGCTGGTTTTATGTCCTTTATAAAAACCTGTCTTTCACACATCTTGTGAAACTAAAAAAAAAAAAAAGACGAAGATAAAACAATCATAATTTTCCAAGTGTATAATTCTGGACTCCAGCAGAGGCCTAAAACAAGTAAGGTAATTATTCCACTCAGTTCAGCACCATTTGGAGAATTAGGCTATTTTGTGAATTGTAGTTTTAAAATAAGACACATGAACTGGAAAAAGTTCAATGAGCAACATGTAAAATAAAATAAATGCTTGCAAATATCAGCTGAAAGAGAAAAGGAGCTGGCCGTGAGCCTTTGGCATCAAGGTGATTGGAGGAAGACAGGAAAGATCAATGATGTTGAGGGAAAGTTAAAAAAAAAAAACGACAAAAGATAGATTTTATTATTTCCATTAGGTTATGGGGGAAATGCCAGGGCATACTTTCAGAGCTAAATTAATTCCTGGTGCAAGCTAAAGATAAAAAGACTTTTCCCAAGGACGAATTTGGCCCATGGGCAATCACAGGAGGTCACTCGGGGGAAGCTGCCAAGAGGAGGTGGAGCCAGCATTAGTAGAGTTATTAAAGTCTAGACTAGATGTGCGTTTGTTAGTGATGGCTAATTAACTTGTTCCTGGCAATCAGCCACTGGGGCAGGAGGTGGACTTGATTTGCAAGTTGTGATTGCCAAGAAAGTCACCCATAATTGCCTGTGATCTTGTGGCGTTCCGCTTTTCACCTTGGTCTTGTGTTCCCCTGTAATTTTTTTTGTTTTGTGTTTTGGGGTTTTTTGCTCTCTCCACAAGTTCTTTGCTTCATATAACACCATTTTTATGCTTATTGCTACTGCTGTGATTGAACTTCTGCCACAGCCTGATTTTGGGTGCCAGTACCAACAGTGACTGGAGAACATCAGCCATTCACATAGGTAAGAAGAGCAAAGGTACCTATGGTTGCAGGGGGGATTCAGGACCATTACCTGCAGCTGACAAGAGCACAGTGCACTTGTACGTGACCTGCAGAACACCTTTATTGTATTTATCTCTGGTTCTAAATAGCTTCTAGGTGCTAACAGCCCCACAGAATTGTTTTCTACCCCCTTTCCTTCACTTTGGATGCAGTTCCAGTTTATATTCGGTAATATCTGAACACCCTCTGTTGTACGGTAAGCAACATCACTGAGATGCTACTCGGTTGTCTGGGGATGACACAGGAGCTGCCAAACAGGACCAGCGTTGCTGGAGGATCATGTGTTACCTACACAATCCTCCTGCCCTTGGTGGCATGTCAAACTGCAGACAGAGCAGAAGGAACAACGTAGACTTGGAGTCCCCACATAGAAGGAACCAGCCAAAGGGTAAAATTATCTTCTGCTTAATTAGAGGTATGAGGACGTGTAACAGAAAGTAGGTTGACTGCACAATGCATGAGTGATGCAGAGACAGAAGCTGAAGATCAGGAGGAAAGAAGGTTTGAGTTTATTCCTCTGTGTTCCTGGAGGCAGGAAGGCGGTGGAAGTTGCCATGCTGCAAGTTTCCAGTTGGCCAACCTTGGACTGTGTCTTACTTTTAAATGAAGCAAATCAGGAAGGAGGGAAAATGCAATAGTCTTAATTGATTTTTTTTTACTATTTTCTGTATACAGAAGTGAAAGGCAAGCTTGAATACCTAAGTGGATCCTTCTAACAGCAGATTTACTGCTGGTAGGAAAGAAATTATGAGTTAGATCATAGAATCATAGAATGTGTTGGGTTGGAAGGGACCTCTAAAGGTCATCTAGTCCAACCCCCCTGCAGTACGCAGGGACATCTTCAACTAGATCAGGCTGCTCAGAGCCTCATCAAGCCTGGCCTTGAATGTCTCCAGGGATGGGCCCTCCACGACCTCTCTGGGCAACCTGTTCCAGTGTCTCACCACCCTCAGTGTAAAGAACTTCTTCCTAATGTCTAATCTAAACCTACCCTGCTCTAGTTTAAAACCATTGCCCCTTGTCCTATCGCTACATGCCCTTACAAACAGCCCCCCCCAGCTTTCCTGTAGCCCCCTTCAGGTACTGGAACGCCGCTATAAGGTCTCCCCGGAGCCTTCTCTTCTCCAGGCTGAACAACCCCAGCTCCCTCAGCCTGTCTTCATAGGAGAGGTGCTCGGATCATCTTCGTGGCCCTCCTCTGGACCCGCTCCAACAGGTCCATGTCTTTCTTGTGCTGAGGGCTCCAGATCTCAGATTATGGTCCAGCCTGTGGCATTGGCATGGAGAAGTCCTGGGGGGGCTCAATGTTGGGAGGGCTTTCAGGGACAGAGGTTGCTGGAACCATAGTGAAGTTGTTGGGTTTGGGGCATTTTGGGGGAGGATGTTGCATTTTGATGGGGGAGCATCCACTCTGGTATCAAATCTGTGAGAGGGGAGCAGTTGCAGATGCAGGAAGAGGCTGAGGGGAGTAGGTTGTTGCTGAACTGGAGAGGAATAAAAGCAAGAGAATGACATTAGCATATAATTTCTGGCAGTTGTTGCAGTGCATAATAACTTCAATTTAAAAGCTTCTCATTTCCCTCACTTTGTGCCTTATTAAGGCTCCAACCTATATTTAATGGTGTGAATATCACTTTTTGCTTCCCTAATTCTGTGCCTGCAATTGATCTGCATAACCTGCGAGATCTCCACTTGGATTTCTGAAGCATGTGAGGGCTCTCACTGTGTCCTGAGAGACACAAAATTATAACTCCAGCCCTCTCTTACGACGCATGTGTTATTTTGGTCCTTTGCTTCCTTATGGTATGACCAGAGTTAAAAAAAAGAGTGAAAAGCACTGTTTTTTGTTGGATCTCAGATATTTTGTGTTACGTTTCCAGGAGTGTTTCCACGATGCCAGGCTGGTGGAAATTTCTTTTCCTTTGCATGGCAAGTTCTGGGTCCAGGACTAAGGCCCCCTTGCTGCAGGGACTCTCTTAGCAGGGACCCGGGATCTGAAGCACCATGGCAGTCCAGCCGAGCAGATAGCTTAAAGGAGTGACTCCTTGGCGGTTTCTGAGACTGTTGCTGGGAAGAAAAGGTCTAGCTCTAACTACGGTTTGGCAAATTTTTCTCACTGGTAAGTGCCTTTTGAGCTCACAGGTATATTTTATGTTTTAAAAAAGGTATATATCCAATTGATCGTCTTACGAAGCAGTTTTCACAAAGATTGAGCTTGGGGAAATGTTTCCTTTGGCAAATTTTCTTTAAATCTACAGGCTACTCACATTTCACATAGTCTGGACATTTCTACCCTTGATGCGTTGTTTAGTGCTAACTTCTCCTTTAATTTTCATGTCTGTAGTTGTGCTGTAGATCTTTACCAGAATATTTTTTTTTCCCTGATGTGACTCATCCAGCTTCCTAACAGAAAGTGCAGCTTATTCAAACTATTTTAAATCTATTTATCCAGGCAAATATTTGGACATGTAAAACAGTAGTAAAGTGCTAGAATGTCTATCAGGGCAGGAGAGCACACAAAATCTTTAAAATTGTAAGTCTCTCCCTGGTGTGTTTTATCTGGAGGTATTAATTGGCAAAGAGCAGTGTAGAAATGTGATTCATACACATGCACATGCACACACGGCGAGTGAAAGCTTTGTATGTGTTTGAGCTCCATTTTCCCAGCACTAAATTTAGTTTGCACAGGCTCAGTGCTTTATCAGATGCTTCACCACGAAGGGGCTTTGAGGTTAGGTAGCTGCATGTAGATCTCTCTCCTCCGTGTCACTGGTTCAGTCTTTAAAAGCCAAGAGTTGTCATGAGCTGATGCCTGTGTAATGGATTCCTCAAAAGCAGCTGGTATCACAGTTGAATTTTTCAAGTTCTTACATTTTTTCCAGAATAGATTGGGTGTCTGAAACTTACCCTTGAAGAGGATTTCTCATGCAGCTGCTGATCAGTCTTGCTCCTCTGCATGACTGAAAAGCCCTTAGAGCGGGTGTTGTCGCTGCGCTTGAGTCGTCCTTGCAGCAGGACAGGCATCGCGCCTGCAAGAGAAACATCTGGGAAGAAGTGGCAAGGGTTTTTGGACTGGTCAGAAATTCCAGTTTAAATTTTGTTCCAGTTCAGTTCAATGGATCTTGACAATTTCACCCTCACACCATGGAAGAGACTTCAAGAGAGGTTCCTCCTGTGCCCAGAGCAAGACTGGCCTTTATTTTCTGGATATTTGTCCTCTGAGCTGTTGACATAGGCTACTAGAGCCCCCATGGGACAATGGGAGGTATAAATTACTGCATAAGTGGTTAGGAATTTGGCAAGATTTACTTGCTGACAGGGCTAGAGTTGTGAAAGACCGGGGCTTGTTCTCCTGTTCTTGGCTTTAAACTTTTGGCTGCCTGAATTCATGTATTTCTTATTGATTCTGTAATGAAGACAGAGGCCTGAATTCATGTGTTGCTTTTTATTTGCATTTTTACTAGAGTTACTCTCATTTCGTCATTGCTGAAGGCCATTAGTGAGGAGTTGTATGACTTGTCTAGGTTTCTGCTTTTTGTAGTTTTCGAAAGCTCTATACATAATAAATCAGGCACCCTTTTTTTGCTTCTGCAATTAACTAATCCCCAGTGTAACAGGAGCTGTAGAATTGATTGAAAGTGTCAAGTTTTAAGCCTTAAGAAAAAAATGCAACAAAGTAAAGAAACACATTTGTGGTGATGCTTTTCAAATTTGTTGTCCCCATTCTTACATAAACCTAGCCATGAAATTAGGATGAATAAAAGATTTTGCCACTATGTCACCCTCCAGTCGATCCTAACCTGTGCTTGAAATGAACTTTGATGTGGCACGTTCATCTCTGCAGCACACATAGCTTCCTCTTTCTCTTCATCCCACCTACAGACGACAACTCCCTTTGCTTCCCTTAAGGTAAGATATAGTCCAGCAACAAAACACATTGTCTAGCGTGGATATCTTGGCTTGCTAGTTATAGCTATTCCATGGCAAGACCCTGTAATTTTTCCTTTATGAAGACCTCTCAGTCTCATTACTTTACCCCGTTTCCCTGAATAAGGAAGACTGAAGCAAAGGAAGGTTGAAGAACCGTTCTCAGAAACATCTCTGAAGTTGCTGACTGGCACCGAGCCATGACAGTTAGTCAAACCCACATTAAGCTGCATTTCAGCAAGAAAATGAGCTCAGTCTGACCTCTTTTCTTAAATAAGAATTTGAAAGTCCTCTCTTGCGTAATGGGCTGTGTTGGCACAGCATCATGAAAGCGAAGTTGGATGCTGGGTTCTCTCTGTACCAGCAAAGTATTGCTACATCAGAAACTACTTCTGCTAAGCTAAAAACTATTTTCTTTAAAGTATGCTTGTCATTTATGTGGTTAAAACAGTTTCCTTCCTTGTGATATTTTATCTCATGAACTTCCCCTTTTTTGTACAGAAAGCCATGGGTCATTTATTGTGTAGTTCGTTCTCTCAGATACTTCTGTTCCTTGCTGACATTCCCAAACCTGAATTCCTTCTGCAGTTCAGACTTAGCAAGCTTTTGGTCTGCTTTGCACTTATGCTACAGAGACACTCTGCTCACGCCATTAAACTCCTTGAAATCAACCCTTGCAGAAGGGTGAAACCTGCATGGAAAGAGTAAGGTTTGCGTCAGCTTCCATATTATTTTTTGCAGGGACCCTTCAGTGGATACTGCCTGCCACAGAAAGACATTTGGATACATCATCTTCTCCAAGGGAGAAGTTACCCTCTAGGACTAGGTGCCAGAGGCAGGTCCTTTAGTGTTCCTCCACATTGGCCAGAACTAGCAGAACAAGAGATTTTATATTTCCTCACAAAGATACAATTTATCCAAGTTTATATGGGCAAAATGCACAATACTTACTAAACTGCAGTTATGTTTGTGCAACATCTTTCCTCCTAAAGACAAGTTACTGAGTGCTGGAGTCTTCCTTTCCTCCAAACAGAGAAAGAGCATTGGCAGTTCCAGCTCTGTGTAATTGTTTCCCAGCTCCCATGTACACCTGCAGAATATTGCCTGCGGCAGAACAGTGGAGATCATTAAAAGTATTTTTTTTTTTTTCAAAGATGAAAGATTTTATACCTCTTTGGTGGATGTAAAAATATTAATTGAATAAAGTGTTAATTGTCAGTAGAAGAACAAATGTAACTTAAAAAGTATGTAAAGATGCTGGAATTTACAAATTAGCTGATAATGTAGGAAGCATAAAGTGCTAAAAATACTTAATTTAAAACATACACATCTGAGGAGGAAAAAAATTTGTAATTTGAAGTATTCTTCATTTTAAGAGATATTTCCTCAACTTCATTGAGCCTTATTGCTTTGTGTTGCAAATAGCTCACGTGTACTGTATTTTCCATTTGTTAAGCAATGCTTTGTTTGCTGCTTGTTTGCTACTGTCAGAACCTCCTTTCTAGGCTTAAGCGAAGAGCAGCTTCCACTGAAGGTGTGTGTAGATGTTGGGGGCTGTTTCACACCTGTGAACGTGATGAACATTGCAGTAAGGACTATACATGTTCTGCTATTCAAACCCAATGTAGGGAACCAAGTACTCGAGGAAAGTGAAGGTAAGTTTTGACTGGACTCGCTAGTGCAAACCAACCAATGACTTCAGCATTTAACACCTAAAAAGGTTAGGACAAGAGTAACACTAAATTTTTCCTCTGGACTGCGCCTAGGTTAATCCCTGCAGTGCACTGCTGCAGGTCTTCGGTGTACTCAACGTCTTGACATCTGCCCTTGCACTGCTGGCCCTGCAGATGTAACACGGACGGGAGAGCTGCCCTCTATAATCTTTGATGAGGAAAGCGTTTATTTTTACTGGTAAGAGCAAGCTCTCTCTTAAACTGTCACAGCCTGGGTCAGGAAAGCATAAGAGACAGTTTGCTTGGGAGCTGGTTTGCCTTCTCTTTTGGGAATTAGCTAGGCATTAGTCACAGCTTTGCTGGAACCTCTCTTTGCCCTTTCCAAATAAATGGCTTTGGGAGAGGAGGGCAGGGCTGTGAGTCTCAGAAGAGATGGGGCACCCTCTGGCCACACTCTGCTTGAGATGACCGATTTACAGAGCTGGAAGGAAGCTCTGGGGAAGCCATCTACCATTGCTTGAGCGGGAGGTCAGTTGATCTCATTTCACCTGGGACTGCTGGGCAACGGTCATGGATGAGGCTTGCTCCCTGGACGTTATGGCAGTCTGTGGAGGCTGTGTCGGAGGGGAGCATAGGCACGCTGTCATGTGCAGGCTAGAGAGAGATCGTTCTCTCCATCCCACCTCATCAGTTTGGTAGGAAGCATTCATTAAAAAACTCACGTTTGTGAGACAGAGTTTTTTATGTTCCTCATTCTGAAAGAAATGTTAGAAATCGTGCTTAAGCAGGAGATGAAAAGGCCCAGTACCTTATCTTATAGCCACTAGAGAAGGTCAAAAGGCCACAGCCTCTTCCATATCACAGCAGGATGGGGGACCTTACCCGACTTCTTACCCCAGTGATAGAATTGCAGAAGGAATGATGGACAGTGTGAACATAATCCTTCCTGATAAAATTTTCTGGGCTTGTCTGGATGTTTTACTAATGAAAGGAGAACTTACGTGAACCTATAGAGTGGGAGTCAGTGTGGCGGGAGTGGGAAGTTTTTTGCTGTTGCCTTAGAAAAGCCAGGATTTCACCCTATGGTACTTCTGTTACTTCTCTGGTTTTCAGTGTCTTTTCCACCTCTTTCCACTGGCTGTTTTCTCCATTCATTATTGTCACTTTGGATAGAAAATATTTGCTGCTATCAGGTCCAGAGCAGCCTCCAAGGTACTCTGCCCATCAGAGGGGTTTATTTCAGAGATGGGAAGTGCTGAGATACTTGAATAATGGGAACTCTCAAGGTATTTGTTCCCCCCACCCTTTCTTTACCAGATTTCCAACATATGTGCTGGGTTTCTGGGTTAGTGACGTGGAGCTGATGGATGTTTGGCTTTTATTTCTGTGCATGTCTGCGTTTGAGAACTGCATTGGAACAGTCTCTACAAAAGCGATGCTGCATTTCATTCTTGGAGTGATAGAGGAGGCTCCCAAAGCTGAGACCCAGGGCTGGGCTGAACTCTGCGTAGAGAGTGGGGATGCAGGCTCCCACTGCCAGTCCATCTCCCTCTTGGCCCTGCACCTCTGGAAAAGGGAAGGAAGGCATGTCGAAAAGAAATAACACAATAACATCTTCTTAGTGACCTGCCATTAACCTCCGTGTCTTTTGTAGCTTAAAGCAACGTTGTGGGCTATCTGAATCATTCTTCTTGCTAAAGTGTAAGGATTATTTTCTTTCTCTTAGTGTGAAAAGTTTACATTTATAAGACTCAGGCATGAAGGACCAAAAGGCATTTAGTTTGGCTGCCCAGTAAAATAGCTTAGTGTTTTCATTGCTTTATTACTTTGAGCTGGTTGTTACAAACCAGCTTCATTGCAGCTACTGCTGCTGCTCAAAGTCTGGGTCTGGGTCTCTGCACACTGACACATGCTGCAAAATGTGCAGTTTGCGCCAATTGTTGCTGTGTGCTGGTAACAGCCAGCATGAAAAAAAAAAATAAAATAAAAATTCCTCCCTTCTCCAATTCATGTTACTAAATTTGTATCCTGTGGGTGTTTGTCTCTATTTTCCTATTTTAGTGGCTTTGAAAACAGGGCAACAGGAAGCAGCAGGGATGCAAGAAAGGGATGAGATGCTTGGGGAGCAGGGTTAGAGGCACAGCAAAATAAACCTGGGAGTGGAGTGGGATTGAGCAGTGGGTCCCCCGTCAACCTGCCCTTCTGGCAGGCAGGGCAGCAATCTTTCTTTTCTCACCCATCCAAGATGCGTTCCTCTGCAAGACTGTGCTGGCTCAATATGCCCCAGTCCTCTCCCATTCTCCAAAGTAGGCTTGGTTATTTTGGATGTGTGTAGCTAGTGAGGGTTAAGTGTCATAGTAAGACAGGGGAGAGATAAAACCTTTTATTAGATGAAGAGATATGGCCGGGGGAAAAAGACAATATATTTTTCTGGGTGTATAAGCCTATCGCTGTTGTAAGCAGCGGGCTGTCCTCCAGGACACGCTTATCCTTCACATGGCAACTCTGGGAGATTGACAGGTAACAACAGCAGCCACGTTGGTAAAAGTTTCTGTAGATTTACTGTCAACAGCATCTAGCTTGCTTTCCCTGAGAATGTTTTTCCTGAACTCTTTTTTTTCACCTAAGCCTTAAAAATGGTTGGAAAATTAGATTTTATTGATGGAAGAATTGCACATAAGCCTTTGCTTTCACCTGCGTTTTCAATGGAAATAAGTCTGCTGCAACCTAACTTCTTTTTCTGGTGGTGCTAATCCTTTTTGGGTTGGTTACTCAGTGCAAACTGAAAGATAATAACAATTTCATGAAAACTGGGGGCTGTCCATGAACATGTCTTTTTGCAGAAAATACTTATTTTCTTGGGGGGAGGGAAATGTTTCACTGGAAAACTTTCAGCCTGTCTTGATTTGATTTTTGCCTTTTCCACATTTTGGCTCTGGTTCCACATCAAATAATTCGGTTTTGTCTGCGCACCCTTCCTCCCCACCTGCCGCACTCTAATGGGAAATAAATCTCCAGCTCTTTTCTATTCCTTACCATCCCATAAGTCTTCTGCTCTCACTGAATGACTGAGATCATACATCTCCTTTTATAAAACACTAAAAGGAACATTTATTTTTTTTTCCCAAGAATCCCTTTTTTCTGGTATCAGATACAGAAACACTAACAAAATAAACCTCAAGGATAAAAAAAATCCTTGTGGCTCTATCTGCAGTAGAGAGAAGATCCTTTTTCAACAGCGATGGATGCTCTGGCATCTCTGCCTCCTCCAGCCACTTTTCTGTCTCTCCCAGGCCAGGGCAGTCTTGCCCTGCGTACGATGGGACAGAGTTTGGCTCTTGCGTGCGCAGTGGTCACACCACACCACATGCTGTGTTTCCCTCTGCTGTGTTTTCTAGTCCAAACTTCTCCCTAACTGAGTGGATCTGGGTAACTCAAGTTTCACACCCCAGGATATGCCTCGGAGCATGGCTTTCATGGAGCAGGGCAAGCCCTTGCCCAATATCAGGAGATGCGTTGGTCCTTGGTGGGATTGGAGTTTTGCAGAGGTTTCCAAATCACACCTGCCCTGTTTTGTGTCAGCCTGCCAGGGACCTGTGAGTCAGGCTGGCGCTCTCCAGCAATCAGCAGGGTTGTCACCACCCTGCATGTAGCAGCATCCAGCATCCATTGTTTAATTGGAGCGGCATGATCTGCTTTAGTCACCCGATTGAGAAGCTTAGAATTGCTGTTTTGGAGAGCTTAGGTTCCTGATTGTTGAGTTGCTGAAGGAACTGCCTGTACCTGAGTTAAGTGTCTAACGCAGGTTAAAGCTTAGGCTGTGAAGTCCTTTGTCTTCCCAGTGAGCATGTCTCTTGGTGGCACTCTATGGAAACCATGCTAGCTCGTGGTGGGGCCAGTGTCATGGTGCCCTGTGTTCTTGTGTGGTCATCAAATGCAGTTATGAGTACACACAAGGAGGAGGAAGGTGATGTTTCTTCATTAGCCCCTTTTCAGTGCAGAACTGCACTTGAAGTTATCTTCCTTGCTTGCATCTCCCATGGGTGGATGAACTCCCGAGCAACACGGTGTGACTTCAGCCGGGGCAGTGTCACGGATCCAAGTGCCTCGTGCTGGCTCCTGAAAGTACCTTGGCTGTATCAACCAGACCTAGTTTCAGTGCGCAGCCCAGCCGTGGGGAGTTAAGGCACTGTTAAGGCATTCAAAGGCTGGTGAGCGGTCCTTCCTCTAAGGAAAGGCATTGCAACCTTCCAAGCTACCATTTGGCAGCAACAACTCTTCCAGCTTTCCTATGTATCTGGTTCGTTTTCATCTGTCCTGAGCACACCCACCTGCTACCAGAGGCACTGAGCTGTGCTGCTGCCGTGGGGGA
This sequence comes from Dromas ardeola, assembly GCA_013398915.1. Lineage (NCBI taxonomy): Eukaryota > Metazoa > Chordata > Aves > Charadriiformes > Dromadidae > Dromas > Dromas ardeola. The sequence continues at coordinate 1,087,810 of VYZM01010756.1, read as the reverse complement.
TGAAATACGAAAGGAAAGGGAAAAAGGCATTCCATTCCTGTCAGGTAGGTGAAAACTTATTTTTCCTCCTCCTCTCTCCTGCCTCCTGGAGAACATACTGTACGTAGGTGACCTTTTGTCTCCTTCCTCCCAACCCGAGCTGAGAGGGATTCGGCTGACACATACGATGACAGATAGATACCAGCATGAGCAAATTGTGCTTGAACTTGCTCCAGAGAAAATTGTTACAAGGCGTGCGCAGGCTGGGCTGCATTAGGGAGAGCACAGATCATAGTCAAATGTTTGTGTCATTTGCAAACGCCACTGCGAGGGGACTTGGAAGGATGAGCAGATAAGCGTTTTGAACTCTAAAGGTTACTGTAGAGAAAATGAAATAGGGCTCTATATTTGACTTTTGAAGAATATTCTCCATTTGGGGAAAGTTCAGATGAAATCAGATTAATCCCTACCACCTGGAGTTTTTCCTTTCATCTTATGATTTTGTTTTTGTTTTTATTTTATTTTAAAGTTTGTTTCTTGCTTCTGTGTTCTTTTTTCTTTTTTTTTTTTTCATGGGAAGTTCCTGAATTCCTGATGTTCACCAAAGTTTTGGTTAATGTGTATGCTGAGTCTTCATGGTATGAATAGAAATTAGGGAGACTAGATATGAAGGCACTTTAAAGCTGTAGAAACTGTTTATGAGAATAAAACTCTGATCACAAATCCCAGCTGCAAAAAAAGAAATTTAATGCAAGAACTTGGAAAGCCTTGCCTGTCCAAATAGTGATTCCAGACTGATCTGCGGGAATCACAGAATCGCAGAATGATAGGGGTTGGAAGGGACCCAGTAACTCATTAACTCATTATAATTTAATGAAGAACTGTGCGTTCTGGCCACCTCCATCACTCTGCCACTCCGGTCTGAACAAACTGGCTGTCTACCTGAAGATGCACAAACCTGAACCCTGCTGAGCTCTGCTTTCGGGGCAGTGGGGACTTCCTTCCAGGCATCTTATGTTAAGATGTGAATAATATTTTAGGATAATGCATACCATATTAATGATCTTGCTCACTCTCAATCTGTCATGGTGATACCCTGCCTTTCCATCCTTTGACCTTAGAAAGACAATCATTTATGGGACTGCCTAATGCTCAGCCATCCTTCAGGATGTTCAGAGATGCAGCTTTGCCCCTTCCACCAGGCACCTATTGAATCTGTTCAGGTCGTGTCTATTAAAAAACTGGACTCCGCAGCCGAGAGGACAGCGAGAGATGGATGGTGCTGGCGTGCAGCCACTTCAAAGGACAGAGGCAAGATTAGCCTGCCACGGACAGAGACAGACTAATGAAACCTGCAGGACTGGCATGCAATTACCTCGTTTGCCAAACTCATTATAGAGAAGTCACATATTTCCAGTATTCTTCCCCTACTCTCAGAGGCGAAGCTGTCATCTGGATTATCAATAGTTCTGGGCCAAATTCAGGGAGGGCTGGAGCAGGTGTGGTTTCAATGAAGTTGGTTTGCTTGGCCCAGCTGAGACCAGGGTCTGGTCCCTTGCGTGGTGGCTCCATCCCCAGGAGTGCTCAGGGTGGCCTCAGGACCACGAGAGCACGTTGACCCCTGCTGTGCTGCTCCAAAACACGTTAGAGCAACGCACTGCAGTAGCATCGTCACCCCAGCACACACGCCTCAGAGTTCAAACCTTGGTGATTCTTAAAAAACACAAAGTACAAGTGTGGGAGCCCATGCCAAATCTGATCTTACGACGTTAGCATTAAAACCAGAAAAATCCATAGCATAAAAACCCCCTTTTGTTTCAAAAAAAGAAATGCAGCAGTATTTGGATTATCTGGGGAAATGCCTGAATTTTAGATACCAGATACTATTTTGGCCTTGGCGTGTTGGTCAAGGTCCAAACACAATTTCTCAGGGAGGTGCTGGGCCATGCTTTAAGGCAGAATCCCCGTTCAAAAAAACGCGATCCTTTATAAGAGCTGACATAAAGAACTGCAAAAAAGGAACTGTTGGTAGTGCCAAATATAGAATCATAGAATGGTTTAGGTTGGAAGGGACCTTAAAGATCATCTAGTTCCAACCCCCTGCCCTGGGCAGGGACACCTCCCACTAGACCAGGTTGCTCAAAGTCCTGTCCAACCTGGCCTTGAACCCCTCCAGGGATGGGGCAGCCACAGCTTCTCTGGGCAGTAAGTCTCCAAACCCTAAGACCATGGCTTCATATTCCTGAGTGTCATCTACTGGCATTTTCCCGTTAACTCCTTGCCCACAAGTGTGCAGGTCCTTGTCCCCTGGTGTCCCTGTGGCAGCTCCAGCTGCTCGCAGCACCCTCTGGCCAGGTCACCTCCATGGCGGTGAGGGCTCACCCTGACTCATGGACCTTTGGCAAGCGAGAGGCAGGATTTACGTGAGTGTTGCAGTCTTGCTCTGGCAAGGAGAATGCAGCTCTGAAGGTGAAGTGTGTGGACTTGTCTTATTAGCAGCGGCCTTGGGATTGCCATCACTGAGATGGTCCCAGCCACTGCTCGTTCACAGTCTCCAGACAGCAGCCTGCAGCCTGAGCAAGCAGCCTGGGGAGCTGTGTCGGAGACAGCAAAATGCACTGAAATGCATATTATGGCCATGAAGGCTTGTTTGTAGCACTTGCCCCGGTGATGGGCTGTTATGGGAAATGACACATTGATGTTGAAAGCCTTAAATGTTCCTCGGGCATATTGACAAAAGCTGCATGCTTCTCCTTAGGCTGCTGAAGCAACAGGGAAGAGAACATTTGCTTTCAGCTAATAAAACCCGATTTTAGATGTTTTTGTTTTGTTTTCTTTTGTCACTGCTGCTGCTGTGGAAAAACAACCCATCCTTCTGGAGTGCATCAGTGGGCTGCAGGCATGTCTCCCATCGTCTCATGGTATCCTCGGGGGCTTTCCTGGATGCATCCTACCTCACTTCACCCTTGCTATGGTTTTGATGCTGGTGCCGTGTGCTTATTATCCTTTATCCATCAGGTAGGTTGTTGTTACCTTGACCTGACCTGCTTCAGGTGAGGACAGAAAGTCCAGCCCCAGCAAGGAATGACAGTGACCCAAAGTCTGCAACAGTTCCTTGCACCCAGCAAGGCTCAGGAGCTCTCAGGCAACCTCCCGACCAACTTCTTTCACTTCCACTGCTTAATTCCATATTTATCTCCCAGTTCGGATGAAACCACAGCAGGACACTACAGGAACCGGACAGGTTTCATTATTCAGCTGTAAAAGGCAGACACCAGAGCTCTCCGCAGTCTCAGCATGGAATTTCAGAGGAAAAAAATGGCCTTGTCATCCTGTTTTACTCCTCTAAACTGGTAACAGCCCAATGGAACACGTAAGTAACTTCAAGGAACTGTATACAAGTGATACTGGGAATCAGAGCTCTCTCTAGATATTTGGAAATGCCTCATATTATGTGCATAACTTTAAATTAGCTTCTACAGTTACATGTATATGTGGCAACACACAGATTTTTCTGCTGAAGTTTTGCACCCCTGCAGTGTTTCTCCCTATTCTTCTTGGGTTCTTCTTCACAGACCCTGTGTGGGATTCAGGTTCGCTGCTCCCTAACTGTAATTCTCTGTGGTACCTGTGCTTCTTGGTCATGATTGGATTTTTTAATTATTTTAAAAAAAAAATACTATCCCAGACATGTGGTACAGTGTCTTGTTTTGTAATTGAGGAACTGAGGCACCACAGAGTTGTGAACAGTGTCCACTGATTTTTCTTCTTCCAGCTTGAAAATTGCTGGGGCTGATGATTTATTTATTTACAGCACTATTTTTTTTCTAGTGGATTTTCACAGCTTGCTGAACATTCAAATCTACAAAACTGTCCCTGGATGTCTCAAACAGTGGGAATAATTTTCCAGACATTTCATGGCCTGTCTACATTTAGGAAGACAGCTGATACAGCCCACCCTGGCTGCAGTAAACTGTGCCATATCACCTTGGTGTTGGGTTACTGAAGCAAGATTTTATTGATCATTGTTTGTTCTTCTCTGGAGACAGGTTTTTGTCTGAATTTTGTGCATTCAGTGCCTTGGGCTGGGGCACAGTGAGGGTTTCAAATGGCCTGTAATTACTATGGCAGCTGGGAATAGCCTATGGAAGATGATGGCAGTACAGTATCCTATAGTTCAGTTCACTTCTGCCTACTCAAACATCAACCTACATTTTAAAACCCATCTAACAGCTTACCCCAGCAGCTTTGAAACTTAACCAGACTCTTATCCTTGTTCCTTCCACCCCTTCCCCTCTCTGAGCGTGTTCATCTCACTTCATCCTTCTTCACCTGCTTTTCCGGCATCTGGCTTTCAGCTGCTCCAGGCTATGATGAGCCACCACTCATGCCTGCCAGCAGTTTCGAAGGATTTCTTGAATGTCAGTATCATTTAGGATGCTTTTCTCCAAAAATACCTTTGCTCCAGAAAGACTCTTGTGAGTTGGAATGCACCGGTGGCATTTTCAAAGGGACCTATGTAGTGTAGGAGCTCGGGTCTCAATGAACAGCAGTAATGAGGGCTGCCTTGATCACTTATATGCTATTTAAAAATCACTGCCTGTTGTCTTGAAGAAATCCAAGCAGATGATGAAACATCAGTATGCAAGGATTTGCATTTCTCTCCTATAGTCCAAACCAGAAAATTATCTGTTTATGTAGACAGTTTGTGGTTGCTGAATGAGTTTTCTTTTGGATTGGTTATGTAGTTTGATGAGAAATATTCAGGGGACAGAGATTTTGGGTGGAGTAAAAGCGTGGTTTTCCATCTGTCTGATGAAAATGTGATTGAAATGACTGCATTCAAGACATACTCTCCCTCCCCAGAAAAAACAAAACTTTGAAACATGGTTTCTCTCCAGGACTGCCATGGACCAAGCTGTAGGCCATGGTTATGTGAATGTGAACCTGCCCTAGAACCGCTGTATTTTAGACTTAATTGGCTAAAAATCTCTCCCGGACCCAACAGCAATAGCACTCTACTGATGAACTGCAGCGTTGCAGGTTGTGAGCCAGTGAGAGGGTTGTTTTAATGTCTGAACAGGTGGAGCAGAGGATGGTTACAAACCATCCAGTTATGGGAAATCTGAGTCATGAAAAATATTGGATAAATTTAAATACATTCTTCTAGCTTGGAGGAGGAGACCATCTGGGTAAGTAGAAGGATGTGTGTCTTGCTGAGGGAAGAGTCCTTTCAAATGACAAAAGAACTGCCCTGAGCCTGAAAAATCTGCCAGGCCTGAGATAAAAAGACCAGCTCAGAATGACACTGACTTAATGTTTGCGTATCAAGAATCCAGCTAAGGGGCATAATATTAAAATATTTTTAAAAGTGATAAAAGACTTTTGCTGGTATTTGCCAGCTATATGAAGGAGGAAGGCCTGGAAATTTCATCAGAACTTCACATTATAAAGTCCCTTTTAGAGATTGTTAAAGAAATCTTGTATTTGAAGTCCAAATTCCATGACAGCTCTGCTTTAAACAAAAAGCTGTGAAGGAAACAAGAGGATCTCCCTGTGGCCAGATTGCAGGGGGCTCAGATAGGCTGGTAAGACAACCTGGCTTTTACCTTGTTTTTGAGAGCTAAGGCTCTGGTTTGCCACCTGGCTCATCCCTGTAGGTCAGGGTTAATGGCTGGGTAGCCAGGTGGTCTCCTGGTGGACATCCTCCATCAATGTGTTTGCCGGGGACCCACTGCCACAAGACACATAGCCTGGTGTTCTGGTTCTCCCTCCTGACACTTGTACTTCAGATAAGATGTAAGCAGTGTGCTAGCAGTATGCTCAGGTAAACTCCAGTCCAACTCTGTTAATTTTCACAAAGAGCAGGTCCTGCAAGGCAGAATCCCTCCTGGATGCCAGCTGAGACAAGGCAGAGAAGCGGGAGAGTCAGAGGGGCAGTGGAGATGTGCTGGTTGACCCAAGTAACAATGGAAAGAGGGGTGAGTAGCTCATGATTTACCCAGCACTGAACTGTGATCGTGACTGGGGAAATGAAGGCAGTATAAGGGAAACAATCTGAAGGCAATGGCTCGATCCCTCTTGCTGTGTTGATGGATTGATTGCCCACAAAGTGCGTAACAAAAGCACCCTCTGTCATCATCTCCTGTCATCTTCTCGGGAAATCACCTGCACAATGTGCTGGTACCACCACTCCTGAGGACCCAGCGACAACAGCAGCCCCCAGCGAGTCTAACCTGCCCCAAGCATGGAACAGTGATTGCCAAGGTCAGCATGGGGGGATCCAGGTCTGATGCCATGGCAGGACAGCATTTGCAAAAAAAATCCATGCAAGTACTGCTGCAAAACAAGCAAAGGCCCATGGGCCTTCCTCTCCACCCTTGCTTTAGGCAGTAGTGGTAATTCTAAGTTTTATTATACTTTTTTTACAAGCATAGATCTCAAAGCCCTATGGTACAGACTCATCATTACCATCTTACAGATGGGGTCGCTGAAGCATAAAGAAATGAAATGACTTCCCTGGAACCATTAACTGGGCAAATGACAGGGCTAAAAATAGAGTCCAGATATTCAACCTTTCATAACAACCCATTGCCATTCCGAAGTCGGAGGAAAGATGCCAAGGAAGTTAGTTAAAGCAGGTAACAACTATTTAACAGTGTACAGTTACTGAATCCTCTTGGTAAGATGCTTTCATGAGATTCTCCACCTAGATTGCTCCAAAAAAACAACACATTTTTGGAGAAAAAAAACATTGACAGAAAGGGCAGCGAGCCACATATGGCTGTAGTGTACGTCAGTCACACAAACCCTAATACGTTCAGAAGTTCCAAATGCCTTTTAAAGCTAATGGTCTGTGCACTAATAGCTCCTGGCCCTGGCATCCAGGCTAGCAGCTGGTGCCACTAATTGGTAGCCCCGAGGATGAGCACGTGTGCAGCAGGCAGGCGACTGGATTTCAGGAGCGGCGAAAGGATTAGGATTCCTGCCTTGCTAATTCTATCATTCAGCATAGTCTTTAATCAAGATGAAAAGTCAAGAGACCGCGAGGGGCTAACAAACAACAGCTTTGCCCGATTACCGGAGCCCAGCTCGGCTCAGACCTGACAGACATTGCCTGGAATGGTCGGGCCAGTGGCAGCTTGTGAAACTGCCTGAGCTGCAGCTGTTCTTCTTCCCTCTGGTGTCTGCTGGACAATGCTAGAAATAGCATCAGAGAATAATATGTCTGTCATGGCCTTTTTGGGGATGCAGAGTCGATTATTTGAGGGGTGGATGTCAAGTCGTATAAAAGCATCCAAGCACCTCCAGCTAAGCCCAGCCTGTCTGATATGGGCTTGTGACACCGGCTAGTGAAGGCATTAGCATCTCTTCTTTTTCTCCTTCCTGGTCTCTGCCTTGTGGAGTGTTGGAGGAATGTAGCCTTGTAAGGCAGGGCCATGGCAGAAAGAGCAAGAGCACTGAAATGGCTAAAGAAGGTTGTCAGAGAGCTGAAGCTGTTCAAGGAGATGCCGTGCATTGCTGAAGCCAGTACAGAGTGATCCAGCCCATAGCTGGAGGGGAGTTTGGAAAGCTGGTGTGTTACTTGATCTGTGCAAAGCAATGGGTACCACCTGTTTTCTTGATGGCAGGAGATTACAAGGCGTCCTCTGATGTCCCTTTTTAACCCTGATAATTAAGGTTTTGATGTTCACTGTGAAGCCTAACAGATAACCTGGAATGAACCCATCTGAACACCGTGCATCTTTGTCCCTTTGAGAGCTGAGCTGGCCCAGACTTGCGAGTTGCAAAGTCCCTGCAGCTGCTGAGAATCTCCTTCTGATGCTCTGCAGATGATCTAGGGCCTGCTCCAGTCTCCTGGGTGAATCTGGATAACTTCAGATTGAAAATCCTTTGGGGAGACTCCCCCTGCATTGCTGGCTGAGGTTTTGTGGTCCCCAATTCCTGTCAGATCTCAAAGCTCTTGTTACCTTCCCAGTAGCTTCCACTTAGTGGTTCCAAATCATACAGTGGAGACAGAGTCTCACAGTGAGATACTGAAAGAGATCACCAGCTCTAAGCATTCTCATCATTAACCTTCCCACCATTCTCCAAAAATATCCTTTCCCATTACGCTTGTGACTGAGCCTGAACCTTGCTCCAGATGGCAGTGGGCTGAGGAGATGAAATTTTACTGCAGACAGAGCTCAAAGATGCACAAAAGAGGGAAATTGTGAAATTGCAATGACAGGGTTGTTTGGGTAGCTTGTGATGTTCTGGATTTAGAGAAATCCATGCCTAATGTGCCTGCATGGCAAGGTAAACTAAAGACCATATAATTCTATTTAAGCTTAACATAACAGGAGGAAACTCATGTCTCCTGGACTCCTTGCTGTCTGCAAGCATTAAGGCCGGTTTCTACACATGTTGCTCAGTCACTCCATGTTAAAGAGCTTAGCATAAAATATTTCTGGGATTTGGTTCCTACAGAGCTTAAAGGCCTGGCTCTGCTGTATTCATACTTTCCTTGGATGACATCATGATCAGGTACAATGTGACCATTCAGGGGTTCATGGAGGAGAATGACCCCCTTGGGCCTTGCACCACCCTATTTCTTCCTGCTCCCCTACTGCTGTAGAGAGGAATCTCGCTGCTTATTTTTTCCAGTCGTCATGAGGCTGAGCTCGAGATGACGGAGGAAAGCCCCTTCCAAAGCCAGACCAGAGCTATGAATGGAATTTGTTTCATGCAATGACTGGATGAGAACCTGGTGTTTGAGGTGCTGGGGTGAGCTGCTCCTCTTAGGCAAGGCATGCACAGGAGGATGGTGCGCCTTGCAGAGATGGAGGCTCAAAGGGGCGTCATAAAGCACCTTCCCATGGTGTGAGGTGTGGTGCTGCATCCCTCTGTATCACGGTCTGGGTATCCCATGGCAGGAGCTGAAGTCCTAACGTGGCTGACAGACGGGGAATCGATGGAGTCTGGGCACACCTTGAACTCTGCCCCCACACCTCCACTTCCCCTCTCTTTATTTCTCCTTCTGTTTCACTTTCATTGGCATTTGTCACTGCGTTTTCTTCCCCCGCCTCCCCGCTTTGTTTTTTATTTGTTTTGTTTTGCTGACCTTAACAGTCCTGTTTCCAAGCCTGGAATGATTAGGAGTGTTTGAACTCAGCAGATGTTTTCTGTTCTGATCAGTGTGGGACTTCTTAAAAGGTTAGCTGCGTTTTAATACGGCATCATCAGTAGCAGTGCATTGAGGTTAGAGCATTGTATATTAAACATGCAAACAGATACTTTTCACAATAGCTGCCTCATCTTTCACCGTATATTAATAATGGAGGGAGTTCTAGATCATCTGTCCCTGTCATTGCTACTGCATATTGATACAGTCACAAGGACTAGCTGCTACAGAGCAAAATATGCGAGGATGTTCCCTGACCTTTTCCCTTCTCTCCACCAGTAAATTCTATACTTTCTCTACAGGCAACCAACACTGTACCCTGGCAGCAGTATTTTGGTAACATCTATAATGCATAATTTGGATATAACCAAGCATAGGGTGAATGATATTCAAAAAGGTTATGTTAGTGCAGATCTTGATGGTCCCCTGACTTATTTATATGATCCTCTTCTGTGCCAAACGGTGAAATCTAATTCCTATTCACATCCCTGATCTCTGTCTGACATCACCGCAGGGTACGAGCATCCATCACTGGGCACAGCCCTACCTGGAAAGCTGTAGGACAGTAGAAAGAAGGGTGCAGGGGACCTGGGGAGTTTATTTAGTCCACTGCACAGCTCTGAGGTTGCAGTGGGCTTCCAGAAGATGATGTAGATTTTTGAAGACTGAGTTTGTGGAGAAGTGAAGTGATGTGTGTCTCCCATAACAACCCTTTTAGTTGAAGAGGTAGGAGGGAGTTGCATTGCTGAGCTCCAAAAGCGGGCAGAGGCTGCACAGATGGGATGGGTTGCCTGCCTACAGCTCCCCAGCTACTGCTGGTACATCCCCAGGGAGGGTCTCTCACCTGTCTACAGAAATTACTCAGGCCCTAGGAATCTGGGCGCTCTCCTAATGCACTGCAATATCTGTGTGGTGAAGGAAAGCCAGCCCCCTATTTTTCTTCATGAAATTCAAGCTCCTCTCGTTTGGGTACCTGCAGGTGGCAGGACTGAAGTGGAGGGCACCCCTTTGCGTCAGTGTCCATGCAAGCAGGGCTGGTCCTTGTGGGTGTTTGCACATGTACTGCATGCGTTAGGAAATGCAGGGTGCTGGGGTCTCCCCTCCAGCTGTCAGGCACAGCTACCGCCTGCCTGTATGGGCAAACACTGGCAGCTGCCATCGAGATGCTTCAGTTCCCCTCGCTCTGAAAATCCCGGTGCAGTGCTGCCTTGTTATTCCAAACGCAACAGTGATAAACGCTTCTCCTTTAGTCTCCATTACCCTCTTGGAGTTGGTGGTGGTGGCAGGAGCTCAGCTCCGGGGTGGGTTTTCCCCACAGCTGGGTGCCCGGCTGGAGCTGTTCCCTGCCTGTGTGGGCTGAGCACGAGGAGACTCGTGTCCTGGGGGGGCTGTTCACGGGAGAGGTGACATTGCCGGAGAAATGCATGCTGGCAACCACGGGCAGAGTCATAGAGAGGGTGCTGGGAGCCAGACCTCGGGAGGCAGCTGGGTGGGAGTGATGGGTGACTTTCTGCAGAGAGACGCTGTGGGACTTTCTGGAGCAACGAGGACAAGGACTGAGTCTCTCAGAGCTCTTCCAGGCACTGGTACATTATAGCCCCCAGACTGATGTAATTAATGAGACATCCCGCTTTATGTAATAATGTGTTTTGTGTGACTCACCCTAATGAACAAAAACAATACCATGTGCCTCCTAATGGGATTCTGGTCTTTATGTCCCAGTGTTTGCTATGAATTATTTAAGGCATCTGGAGGGATTTGTGAGTAATGAAATCTCTGCTGATTCTGTCTCACCTTAGATGACTCCGAAGGTCTGGTTAGCAGCTTTGGTTCTGTTTTAGGCTCGTCCTTCACCTGCAGATCAGCCAGCCTGAAAATTTCTCCATGTTTTTGTCCTCTACTTTCACTTAGCCCTTGACTATCTTTCCTTCACCTTCTCTCAACTTAAAAAATAAGATGCATTGTTCCATATCGCATGTCTGCCTGGGGTGTGCTAAATCTAGGTCTGTCAGAAGAGGAAGAAAAGTAATTTAAGTCTTAAATTTAAGTACAGTAACAGTTGTCACGGCAGGATCTCATTCAGGGAAGTGTGTGCAAGGTGTGCTTAAGTGCTTTCTGATACTCAAGCTCTTGGACCTCATGGTCCCTCTCCCTTTCATTGCAGGTGAGATCCTAAAGGCTAGATAACCACAGGAGTGGCCAAGGTTCTGGGTGCCCTTTGTTCATGGACAGCCAAGCTTCAGGCACATGGAGCTCCTCTGAAAACCATGGTTATAACCACCTCATCCATCATGGATGAGGCAGTGGGTGAGTCAGTCATGCCGATCAGGTAGGCAAAGTGGATGGGAAGTGCCAGCTACCATACAGGTTGTATGACCCATTGCAAACCCAGTGCCTCCGTGGTTGGTGCTTCTCTTGCAACAAGGAAGTTTGTTGAAGGGAAAAAAAGGATGAGGCGAGAAAGCAGCACAGCCCTTTTTGGCTACGATGTTCAAAGGCATGAGCAGGTCAAGTATCTTCATGGGTAGGGAAGCTGGCAATCACTTTAATTTAGTGGTAGGGGTTTTTTTGTGGTTTTGATTGTTGGGTTTTTTTTTAAGAAAAAAACCTAGCAAAACTTTCACATTCGCTTTTTCACTCTGTGCCTTGAGGTTGCATTGCACTACTGGACTTTGAGGCTGTGTGAAGACATTCTTCTGTCTGTGGCCTTGGAACAGAGAGCCTGAAGGGAACGTTGGGAAGATTAAAGATTGCTTCAAGAGAATGAACGAGAGCAGACAGCCGGGATTTCCCAGAGCTAAGAGCTGGTGAGGAGCCTTAGCTCTTTGTAGCAGCTCTGAATCCTCTACTGCCAACGGCCAAAGGGGATAAAACCAAACATCTGCCATCCGTGACTTTTGACCAGAGAGGAGTGATCCTCCTTATTCCAGAGAATGAGAGTCTGATTTAAAGCACTTCATACCCTGCTTTTACTGACATTACAAGGGCACAGATGTTAGAATAGTGTTTCTATTTTTAGGAGCTTGCTTGGGATTACAAGCCTACACTACAGCAATGGAACGGGAACCAGTCTCCCTTAAAGGAAATGAGTTCAGAGGCTTTTGGGGAAGCAGAAGTAAAAGGATGGATGTTGCAGTGCCGCAGTGAGTGGGGCTCTGACAGTTCTACCAGACGCAGGTGCCTCAAGTTCTTGGCCTTTTCTCTGATTTGGTGCACTTTGCCTAAATCCTAAAATATCTAACCTGTCAAATGCTTGGAAAAAAACAGTTTAGGGGACAACACCTTGAAATACCTGTCCTCAAAAAGCAGTGGCTGTGACAAGTGGCTAAGTTAACCAGGTGCGGTGGGATATTTTTATCCTCTTTCCCTGAGTAGGAGGATTTAAGAACACTTTAAAAACAGACCCAATGTTAGTTTTAAGCACAACAATTTAAATAGTTCAGGATTTCTCTACAGCCATCAGAGACCAGACCTTTGTCAGGTCCGCCCCTTTTGCCTCACGTTTAATGTCACACAGGGGACTTTAAAGATGAAGCCAAGGGGATGTGCATGTCAAAGTGGGTGGTGGGGGTCATATCCTGGATGACGGCATGGCCTTGGGCAGTGGTTATCTATCACTATTAGTTAAAGAAGCCTTGAAGTGTTTTTAAGTTATAGCAGGAGCCAAATCAAGAAGGGTGGTAAAAGCTTCTATTGCATTTCAACTTCGCCAGTGTTCCTGAACCAGACAAAGCTCAAAGGAATGGATCCATGCAAATACCTGGCCTCAGTAGTCTTAATCAGACATCCTGCTATTCTCACTTTCTCTTTTCTCCTCTCTTCAAAAAAGCCCTAAGAAAATTAATCTATCTTTGCGTGTATAGTTAAAAAGAATAAAAATAATCACATTAAGAAGATTTACATTTATTCCTGGTATAATTTTCCCCACTAGGGAAGTTTGTCTTAACCTTTACTACAGACTGCAAATGCTTTGTCCATCCAGTGGATTGATGTGCTCTGTGAATTAACAGGTCTTAGTTAGAAGATGACTCGGCTCTGGTCCCCTGAAAGCAATAGAAACATATGGGAGATTACGGGCAGAAAATTTTAAAAAATCTGAAGACTGTAAGAACAGGGATCCACCAAAACATGATTGCTAATTCTTCCCAAGATGCGAAGTTTAAAAACAATTAGATGGAGGCACAAACTGTGCTAGCAAATCCATCTCCATGTGCAAAATTTTCTGTTAGCAATTGCAAATTGGACAGCGAGTTGAAATTCTCCCCTGTGGAGAAAGGAAAAACACAAAGGCTTCTGCCCCTCTAAAATCTTGTTTGTCTCTGTAGTACTTACAGAGCCCTCATTAATGAAGTATTTAAGCATGTTACAACCTTATTGCAGCCCATGAGAATAACATTCGTTTTGCAGGCATAAATTGAAGCGCGAGAGCTGTGTTAACACTTACCTTGGCTCGGCTGTCCTGGGAACAGCAGCCTGCAGCATCCCAAAACTCACATTTGCACATCCATGTTGCCCTTATGGGCAACGTTGTGCACCAAATCCCATCTGCTGCAGAGGAAGGTAACAAGATCCTTTTAAGATCCTTGGGACATTTTATCTCCCCAGCCTCAGCCATCAGGTGATTCTTACAGAGCAGATATGTGGGGGGACAGGCACTGCCCTGGTGGCCCATCTACCCCATACTCACAGCCTGCCCTGCAGATACCGGGGCTGAACTGCTACCAGGATGCGCATCCAAATCCTCCACCAAGTAAAGAACACGGGCCATCTGGAAGTTTGGCCTCTGGCCAAGCCTCAGGGGTGATCTTTCACTTCAGAGCAGATGCAGACTTTAAGTGCAGCTTGTTCAAGGTTAGGCAGAAGGTCTGCGGGCAAATTTGTCTTCGAGTCCTTGAAAGCCTGGGGAAGCGGCTGTGTCTGAGGTCCTTGGGCCTTTCTGCCAAATGGATGGCTCTTTGTACTTTGCAAAAATTCTCTCTGCCTTGGACCATGGTATGGACGGAGAACAGCTCAAAGAGGTAACATTCAGGGCACAGCCCACTAGAAAAAGGAGCAGATTTCCCAAGGTGAGGTTGAAACCTGCCTGGGCAGGACCCCTCAGATCTGCAGTGGCCTTTGGTAACCTCAGGAAGAGGACGACACACTGATCCTTCCAATCATGGGCACTGGTAAGGATGACCCAGGAGGACCTTTTTCAACCCTAAATTGCTATAGCCACCTAACCTCTTTTGTGAAAAATCTTTGATCGCTCTGAATTGGGAATGATTTTGAATGGGGAATGATTTTGTGAATGCCCTCTTGCTTCCGGTAACGCAGGTGGCTGAATACAGATGAATCAATGTGGAGGAAAAAGGCCTAATTAGCTGCATGCTTTGCCATTTCAAGTAATGACAAAGATGATTGAAAGTTGTGGCTCAGAGGTACTTGGTAAATAACATACCTAAATACAATGGGGTTTTTTTTAAGCTCTGTTAGGTGAAATATTAGATGGCTTTGAAGAAAGTCCCAGAACAGCAAGACAAAGATGGGACAGTAATATGAGAAAGTGTTGGTGAATTCACATGGAAGTCAGGAATTTTCCTATTTATCTCACAATGCTTGCCTGGATTGTTTTAAAAGCCAGGAATTAAAGATCATCCTCTAGTGTTGACCACTTTGCGTATCTGGAATATTTTTAAAAATAAATTTAACGTGGATTTTCAGTTCTCAACTTTCACCAAAAATTCTGGGCCTGAGATTTTCTGCCCAGGGTGTTAAGGATAAGGAAGATTTTTCAATGGGAAAGAATTTGTTTTAATAGGAATTAGGACTTCAGATACAAGTTTCCTTCCAGAAGCAGGTCAGCTCAGTAGCTGCCACCCCATGTATTTGAGCATGAAGCTTATTTGCTGGCACTATGAGTTTGAACATGTTGTTTAATCAGTTTGTGCCTCAGTTTTTCCTTCTTTGGGGAGTAAATAAGTGTGCACACACCTTTGGGTAGTTTACGGATCCATATAGACAAAACCCACCAGCTAAAATGTTAAGGATGGTTCATCCTGTTGTTTTTTAATTATTTGCCTTACTGTGGTGCTTAGAAATAGCAGTTGTGGATAACTTTGAGCAGTCCAAATGCATGGTCCCCTCTGTCCCACTGTCCCCCTGCACCCAGGGGACTTTCAGGGACCTTGTGGGAAGGGAGGCAGGTGAGGCAGGATACTTTAACCAGCTTCACCAACTTCACAGTGACTGTTGCTGCCTTTCAATGTCCCATGAATATCCACTCATTCTGGCTCAGTTTTGTTCACTTGATCAGTTTTCCATTTACTTGTTTTAAAAATCCAGCTCTTGTCCCAGCTAATTCAGAACAAGGAGCAGAGGGGAAACTTTCTGAAGTGTCCCTGAGCTGAAAGAGAAAGCAGCTCAGAAGGAAAACACAGGCTGGATGTGGAAACACCTGAATGCTACAGATGCAGACCAAATTAAAATGCTTATTAAATAGCAGGGGAGACCTTTCATCAGAGAGAGCGCTGGGAGCCATCGCCGGTAGGATACCTGTACTGGCAGGGAGGCAACGGCAGCTTTTTAATGGTTTGTCATCTTAAACAGGCACAATATAAAATTCACCTAAACCCCAAAGCGGCCTTGGGCTATGAAATTAAGCAAGTCCAAAGAATGCCGTGGGGAGAGTAAACAAGGAGAGTCCTTGGAACTATTTATTGCTCTAGAATATGTGCTTTTTGGAATATGCTTATGAAGAATGTAAAATAAATTATTAGTAGACTAGAAATCAATTTCCTTTCACACACAGGTATTCTTGGTTGTGATAATCCCTCCTCTCAATAATTTTAAAATTCAGAAACTGGTTCAAACTTTGTTCGTCAGTGGGAATATATGTCACTACGAGGCATCGGAAATCTTCTTTACCGCTTTCCCATAAAGACCAGTTGACAAATATACGAGTCATCATGGGAGTGGGAAAGCTTATTTATATTTTTTCAAAACACACTTAAGATCTCCTTTCCCGCTTCCTCCAACTTTGGCACTTTTTTCCTGAACTTCTTGTTGACACCTGGAAGGGAAATAAGAAAAAAGGAGGAATCTGCAGGGCTCAGGCAGCCCTTGCAGGATAGTCAGATGTGGATGTAGCAATTCCTGTTATCATTTGTGGGCCCAATCCTGCTCACATGTGCAGCCCAGCCTCGCTCAGCACCTTGCAGTGGCATCAGTTTTACACCCACTTTATGGCTCTAGGTAGCAGGGAGTAAGAGGATGTAAAATGACTTTACCATCATTGAGAATCAGGTCTTATAGCTCACAAGGAGTCTGTTAGCAAACTCACCAACCTGCAGTAATTAGAGGTGCTGAAGTGTTTGTGTATATGGATAATGCAGTTTCTGTAAAAGGATCAAATTATCCATGAAAAAAAACTCCCCTGATTTTAGATCAAATCAATACATAGACTTTTCTGTTTTGTCAAGAAGATTTAAATGGAACATATCATTCCAGCCTAGTGGATCCAGATCGAACTATCTTGGCATATTAAGCCAAATCAAAACATGTCATTTTCAGTTAATTCTGCATTTCATTGTGTTTGCCAGAGCTGGTTGAATGCCCTGCAGGAGCTGGAGTTCAGATTCTGCGTGCCGTCCTCCCGCTGCCCACAGAGCACGGTGGCTTTCCTGCCTCCCCAGGGCTGGTCTATCCAGGCAGGACGGAGGGACAGACGGACGTCCCTCGAGGCACTGCTCTGCGGGTTAACTGGGAGACAGCGTTGGGCTGAGAGCCGTCGGTGGAGGTAACCTGCTTGGCTGCCGTAACCGTTCAACAAGGCAAAGCAAAACTTTTTTGATTTATGTACGTAGAAATGTTTCTAAACAAAACACATTAAGGTAATCAGATTTTCTGATGGATGGGAAACTCCAGTTTGCAATATTCTCTAACAACACTTGCCTATGACTCATACTCGATTTACCTTTTCTTTAGGCAAAACTCCCACTGCGCTACACCTTCCTTTCTTCTGGTCTGAACCAGCACCGGCCAGATCAGGAGAGAACACTTATAAATCCTTTTTTTTTGCAAATCTGGAATCATTTTCAGATTCAGCCATATCTGAACTCCTTTTCTCTTTTCATCTCCTAATTTGCAAAGCTTCACAGATACTTTTGTGTTCATAAGCTTCTGGGAAAAGACTGGATTTCAGCCTTAAGCTGTAGGCTTGCACAGATACTTGAAACCATACCATTTGCACTGCTAATAACGGGTGTCTAATAGACTCAGAATAAATAGTCTGCATGCACCTTGTAGACTGATAGAGTCAGATCTACCTCTAAGCTACCTTCTTTAAGTGAGTGAAATCCTCTGGATCTCCATGAATTTGCAGAAATGTGAATCTGAAGCATCACTGTGCATGAATTAAGTTGAATGAGTCCATCTAATTAAGGAAAGGCATTTCTCACGCGTGTCATTTGTAAACACTGGTTGGGTTCAAGTAAAATGTGAAATGACAATTGACTTTAATCCAAACTTTACCCCCGGTGAGGAGCAAAGCTCACAGGGCTGCCCACAGATGGTGATTTTGTTCCCCAAACTGCGGTGTTAAAGCTGTGAAGGACTGGGATGGCTGCAAACCACTAAGTTTGCCTGAGTAAATGAGTAATGCTGACTTTCCCTCCTAGGCCCACTGGGTGCTGAATGTGATTAAAGGCAAGTCAAGAAGGACTGCGTGCTATTAATTCTATAGAGGAAATCTCCTACATTATTCATTAGATGTATACGGCTTATTCTAGGAGGAGAGAAAATAGAGAAGCACCTTTGGTTGCATTGTAACATCTGTGAATACAGCTGGCTCTTTTTCTCTGTGTTCCACTTATTATGTGCAATTTGTATGTTTTCTTCTCCATCCTCAGATATAAAAAAAAAAAAACCCAGCTCTAAAAAGAAACTTGCAATGCTTGTTATTACCAGGGCAAAACTCCTACTCCTCCTGTCAAGACAGGAGTGGCCACGCTCTCGTTCAGTCTTGGACGTAATATCTGCTATCATTTGTCAGCCTTCATATAATCAGGTAATTTAATGTAATTCCTACACTTTCAATCAAGCCTGGCGAGCAGATGGCAGAATTCAAGCCTGTAGATTTTGTCTAATGGTGCGGTCTGATTCCAGACCCGAAGCTGGCTGTTGGTGCCGTCCCTGCGTTCGCAGCAGAGCTGAGCTCCGCTTAAGTCACTGCCACGTGGGCTCGGAAAGGGGATGCTCAGGGCTGGCATGGGGTCATCGGCCAGGCAGGCAGCCTCACCTGGATGGAAACGAGATTAAACACCTCCTCTTTTGTTAAATGGCTGGACCCGTCTCTTGCTGGATGACCACAGAGAGAGGGTGGTGGGTGATGGCAGCTGGGGTTCTGCAGGGTGGTGGGACTCCGCTGGTGACATGCTGCCGCTGCACCTTCCCGCGCCCGAGTCAGGGGGCAGCTCCTCAGGGTGTCAGCACCGTGCTTCGAGCAGGGCATTAAACACCGATCCTCTCTGCCTGCCAGCAGAAGCCAATTAATGACAGCAGTTTGGACAAAAGTCTCCAGCACTGAATAAATACTTTCCAGGCAGCAGATAAGAGAACAGTCGCTGTGTTTCAGAGCCACAATGCTGTCGTGCAACATCTCAGCTGATGAGAAGGAGCAAATACATGGGGATGAAGGAGCACAGATGTCAGGGGTTTGTATGAGCTCTGCTCTGTCTGAATTCATAAGTTTGGCCAAGGAATGTCATGCCCCATTTCTTATTTCTCCTGTTTAAAGAGTAGCAACGCTCACCTTCCATGCTGAAGAAGTAGTAAAGCGTAACCCACAAATGTCCATGAAAAGCTTTGATGAAAAATAGTGAGGAAATTTGAAATGTTTGTTGTTGGACAAGATTTGAGCAGCCCCTTCCAGACAGCTGCTCCAAAACAACGGTTTGCTTTTGAAACAGGGAAAGCCTTGTGTGTGCTGCCTGTATGCAGAGAGGAAGGCGGACCAGCTCCTCCTGGGGAGTTTGTCTCCACCAGCCTCCTTTGGGAAACACAGCCCGGCACGTCTGCTGCTCCAGCCCTGGGTTTTAATAGCGGGATCTCCTACCCAAAACACACATTTCCTTCCAGCCCCACCTGGTTTACTGCTGCCCGAGCCCTCCCATTTGCCCCCCAGCTTCTCCCCTTTGCCTGACTGCTGTGTCTGGCTCAAAGGCAGCTTTGACAGGCAGCAGATACTTGTGTGTGTGTTTGCACAGTGCCAGCACACCTGGGTGTGTGTTTGCCCACGCTGCTGGGGGTTTCAGGGCTTCAAGCAGTGTCACGTTAGATGGACTTGCTGCTTAGGACCGCTTTATTAAGCGGTAACTGAAGATGTATAATCTTCTCATGCCTGCTCCCAGAGGAGGGCTGGAGGTGGTTGCTTGGTGTGTTGCATTAACATTACTTTTTCTGAGTCTGAGTTGCTAAGCACCCCAAGAAACAATTTGAGAGCTACCTTGAAGAAAGAAAATCTGGACATATCGATGTTGTACAAACCTCAGTGATACCCCAGGAGAGTTGCGCCATGCATGAGATTAACGCACAGTATGTGGCAATCGTCTGCCCCTCTACCTGTTTGAGGATTTCTCTTGCTGCTGCTGCAGCACTGGGGAAACATGGCCACTGCCAGAGCACTGGGGCTTCTGGGGAGTGGGACAGAGCGGGCAGGGGTTGGGGGTCACTGAGCATCGCAGGGCTGTCCTGGGGGCAGGGGGTTTGTAAGGGGACTCCCAGGTGTGCAGTGAGTCTCACCGCCCTCCTGGAGGTAGGGATTCTCGTTTCTCCAGTGAAGCTGTGCTAAGAGGCACTCTGTGCCAAGTACAGGTGTGTTAATGGCTGTGGATTTCAGCTCAATGAGAAGGACTAAAAAGGGCTTAAAAGGCCTCTTCAAAGAACTCATAGCTCCTGCATGGATGCTCATTGTTTCGGAGTGACTGGAGCCTTATAAGCGAAAAGGCACAGAGATATATATAGATATATAGATGTATATACACTTGTATGCTGGCGTGGTTGGGTGCTGTGATGCCATTTGTACAGGCACTTCCCAGATGCCTGGCTGAATCAAAGCAGAAGGTGAGCTGTCTTCTGCACACATGGCTGCTAAGCTTGTGAGCTTTTTGGGCAAAGCTTAACCAGGCTGTTGGAAACGTTACCCAGGGAGAGGAGAGATGCATTTTGGCTGGTGGGAGAAATGACAGAAACAAGAAGGGAGACAAGCACGTTTCTGTGTTGCTTTTGTTGCACATGCTTGTGTTTTGACGGATGGTCCTTCTGCTCCCGGGTGCCCATGGCTGGTGTCCTGACATGTGTGGCTGGACGATGGGCAAAGACCAGAGGGCTCCGCTAACACCCTGCTTCCCCCTCCCTCCTCCAGCCACGGAGATGAGAGACTAATTCTCAGCTGTGATAGTCATTGTCTCTTTGTGCAGGTTCATCAGGTGCAGCACGGTCTCAAGCTTGTCTGAACCTTGATGATAAGCTCTCCTTGTTAAAAGCCATTATATTTGCTACTAGCTGAGTATAATTCTGACTGACTACCGCAGTTCTCCTCTGCATGTAATTGAATTCATATTCATCATAAAGCAATGAAAAATAAATTGTGTGTGTGTTTTTTTCCCCCTCATAAAGCAAGGCATGCTGCTGGCTCTGCCTTCCCTGTAATCTTCCCCTTTGCAACGTATTGTAATAGACTTCATGGGAACAGAACAGCCAAAATAGATTGTGCGGTTTTGACCCACCTAGCAGAAAGCGAGCTTTATTTCAACGCCAAGGAGGAATTGATTAATTCAGTTAACTTCAAGGGAAAGATAAAGTCTTAGTTTAAGATGCTTCAGTGCTGGCTCAGTTGCAGCTGACTATGGTGGTGCGGCAGAGGACCTGTGCCCCAAGTTGTGGTGAGGGGTTGCCAAAATCTGCCACTAGTCAGTTGGCTTGAGTCTGAGGTCTTAAAGACTTAGTGTGTTTCCTTGCAAGTTTTCCAAGTTGAAGGCTCTGTAACTTGTGTGCTTGCAGCACACAAAACGCCTGAGTTCACCAGAATCTTCTAGTCCTGTGTGCGGTGCCAGTGGGTCAGCCCAAAGAGTCCATTGTACGGTGATTATTTGCTGTCCCCAGGGCAATGACATGAGCTTGGTGTAAGGGAGGAGGAGAACTGGTGTGGGGCTATGGGGACAAAGTGGAGGGCACAGGGAACTGCTGTGCGGGGTGCTCATTGCCTTACTCCTCATTCCTGCCCTGCAGCTGATGGCTTCTGTCTACTGTAGAGATGTCCTCTGAAGCAGATGTGACCACTGGTGCCCTCTAAATTCTTTTTAAAACCATTTTCTCTGGGCATCTCACAAATGGCAGATAGTTGATGGGGAGCTGGTCAGCTGAGGCTATTGCTTCATCCCCATCTATGTTTACCTTTTTCTTTTGTTCTCCTGTCTTTGATAGGATCCAGAAACCAGGAGCTAATGTTGCCTGTGAGCAAAGTTGCTACTGCGCTGTAGAGGCTTGTCAGAAATGCTCTGACAGGAAAAAAGACGTGTTTTCTGCAGCCCCTGGCTCGCTGCCAGCTGTGGGATCGCAGCTTCAGAGACAGACCAGACCAGACAGTCCTAATGCATCATAAAAATAGTGAGTTTTGTTCCACAAAGGGTCCAAATGTCTTTCCAGTTAATTATTAATTTCGTTATGGGGAAATCATTAATTACATTTTAATACTGAAAGACGTTACTTCTGCAGTTCATGAAATGAGCATTAGGAAAAGAAATACCCATTCATAACGAGCCCTGGGAGTTCTGTGAGTGAGCAGCAGGAGCTAGAGAGTTTGTGGTCCTCCATGATGCTCTCACTTCTCAGCCTGTCCTTTCTCCACTGCCCCCTTCCAGCACTTGTGCTGGCAAGGGCGTAGGAAGTCGGTGCCAAGCGAGGCAGGCATGCGAGCAGCACTGTGCTTCTGCTGCCCTGCGTAGGATGCACTTTCCATCCTAAATCAGTGCTAGTTGCATGCCAGAAATTCCAGACCCTTCCTTAACCTCACTCAGGTTGGCTGTCCTCCTTCCCCTGTTGCAGTGAAATTTCCTTAAAATAATGAGAAAACGTAGAGCAGGGCTTTAGTCTGCAGGTTCCTGAGGAAGCCCTCTACCACAGAAGAAATCTGGACCTATAACTCAGGAGAGGAAGGTATTCCGTTCCCATCACTCCAAATGAAGGTACATGGCCATACAATGGGATGAGGAGGGTTAATCCATGACCGTGCTGCAAGATGATACAAGGAGCATCCTCCTCTGGGGACCAGGCTGGGTCGTCTTTGCACTGGGTAGTTTGCTCTGGTGGCTGTGTCATATCTGAGGGAAGAGCTGAGGCTATGATGATATAATTGCACTCAGTAATTGTTAAAATAATTCATCTGTTTTCTGCACTATGAGGAAAGTCAAGAATTAAAACCTGCAAAAGGGGAATCTGATGCATGATACAGTAAACCTACTGGGCATTTGACAGTCTTCTCTAAATTAGAAGTCTATTTTGATGGCTGTTCCTTGGAGTATCATATTATGCATAAATACTCTCTCTGTTTTCACCCTTATAGTTTTGATATTTTCTATAGCTTGGTTAACATTTGCCACTGGAGATCGGAGTTACCATGAGGGATCAGAAAAGTGGTTTCCTTAGGTCAGAACCTTTTCCAGGCCAGTAGAGAGGGTTCAGATGCCACCAGGTAGAACACAGAGGAGGATTTTAATTAAGCGTATTTGCAATATGTGTGTATGATCCCATGGAGAGTATAGTGCTTAAGTGGGCATCTTAATTTTTTGTCAATACCCGTCTTTTGTCCCTAGCAATTGGGCACTTCCAGCGCTGTTAGTAACAGAGGGTGACGAGGAAAAAACCCAAGGTGAATCAGTGACTGAGCTGGAAAAAAGAAGCAGGTCCCCCAAGGCCCAGATCCTTCAGGAGAGGGAATTACCATGAGGTGCTGTTTGGACTGTGGCCTTCTCAAGTTTGATGTTCAGGAGGTAGTGGTTTAGCACCTGGATTTTCCCCTGAGACCACCAGATGGGCTAAGTAATAAAAGACAGAGAAATATCTGAACTCCTGTTCCCATCCTAACCACCCAGGACGTGTCTCCTCACCTGGCTCCATAGCAGTGGCTGCCAGCCCTCCTCCCTCTGAACTACAGCGCTCTTCAAGAAGAAAACCTGCATTTATTCTCAGATGCTTAAGCTGATTGCATCCATGATCTGCCTGGTCAGCCTCTGAATACCACTTCCCTTTGCTTGAGTCATTTAATCACCACTGCCAATCAGCACTATTGAAGAGAGCAACAATACGTTTCAAAGCTCAATCACCTTCATAATCGTCTCACTGTCAGCACATATGTCTCCCTGGAGGGCAGAATTACTGACAGATGAGATGCAGGGTGTTTTTGCAATTGAAATGTTCACTGGTATGTGTGTGTGTCTCGTGAGCACACATATGACTATGTATATACATGAGTATGTGTGTTATGCTTTTAAATGTAGACTAAGTGTTGGGAGCAGCTTGCATGCAAACAGGGAACGATGCATTTAAAGGGGAAAATTCTTCACAGTGAGAACAATCAGTCCTTGGAATAATCTCCCCACGGAAGTGGTGGATTCCCCATCATGGAACGCTTTTAAGATTCAGCTGGACAGGGTGCTGGGCCATCTCGTCTAGACAGCGCTTTAGCCAAGAAAGGTTGGACCAGATGATCCTTGTGTTCCCTTTAAGCCTGGTTTTCTAGAATTTGCAGGTTCTTAAATCTTCGGTCAGCTAAGAAACATGCTTAAAAGCAACAGTAATGTTGCAAGGCTTATAATGACACTGGTCAGTGTTCAGTTGCACCCATCGGAGAGGGCTCACATGGGGTCATGATGGTCACTGTGCTGGAAGGTCCTCCTGTTGCTAAATCTCCTCATTGTCATCACGTTGTGCAAGCTGCTTATTTTTGTCTTTTAAATCAGCATGAACGGGAGCCTCAGAGAACCTGGTCCGCTTTGTGGAGATGGTCAGTCATGGGACGCTCCATTCCAGCCCATGTAGGTGCTCCGGGGAGATTGGCTCTCCCTGCCCACCCTCCCATCTCTTACCCTTCTGTCCCAGCAAAAAACCTCTCTGAAGGCTTGTATTTCCCTGGAGAAACTTTCAATTTCAAGAGATGGGTATTTTCCTGCAAAAACCTTTTCATCTGAAAAATTTCCAACTCTCATAGCTAGCCACTCATTCTTTTCCAGCTTTCTACCTGGCTTTCTCTCTACTGCATTGCTGCTGATATGCAGCAGCCAGAGATAAACCTTTGTAGTCTCCATGCTCTGTAGTGGTCTGTCTAGCACCCGTCACAAGTTTTGGGGAAACTGCCAGAAGCAATGTCACCCGTTAGCTCTGAGACGTGAGTTCAGGCTCTGCAGCGCTTGTGCTGAACGACATTACTTGGATCATTAACTTCTGACCCGCAACGCAGTGCAAGGCTGATGGTATAAAACACTCTGTTGTGATTCATCACCCGAGAGTCTAGATACTAATTATAATCTGCCTCTTATATATGCCACTATCTCATAATTTTAATCCCAAACATTTGTGTGTGTAACGAGGCAGTGCTTTTATGGCTTACATCCTGGTGTAAAGTCTGTGATTTGTAACATGCTGGAAACGCAAAATCAAATAAGAGGGACTAAAAATAAAACAACAGCAAAGTTTTGCCCTTTGAATTTGACATATGGAAAGTGTTGTGATAACTTTAAAGTTTCCAAGGAAAACAACTGAATGTGCGTGTGTCTACATCTGTGTATTTCTGGTTTTATACATCTCTATAAAGGTAACTTGCAAGGTCCAGGCTTTCTTCCCTGATGCTCAACAAAGCAAATCCTGATATCCATTGAACCAGAGGGAATGCTGTGAGCAGGATCAAGTCAGAGTCATTTCTGCCTTTGACTTATCAAGACGGAGTGTAAGTACAACTCGTTGCATGCAGAGCTGCTTCCTGCTGGCTGGATGCTTTTCCCTGGAGGCTCTCAGCAAAAACTTCACTGTCCTTGTTGGTAACTTCTGGGCTGTCACGCAGCCTCTGGGACTCACACTGAGGGATGTGGGGTCCAGTCCAGACCCAAGTCGTGCTTTTATTTGCTGCGCACATAATTTTCAGGGTACAGACGCAGCTTCTGCTCTGTTATCACCACCTTTAACAATGTGGTTGCCACAACAGAGATAACAGGGCCCAATGGCTATGCAAAGTTAGGGACTGTGGGACATATGGGCTGGGGAAGAGTGAAAAAGTGCGAGCTATCAGGAAATGTGGTTTTATTAATCGGTACCAAATCAGGAAAATGCCCCGCAGGGAAGAAGTTTATCAGGAAGAATCTGGGGATTCTGGGCACCTTTCCAACAAGGAACAGTAGAGCATCTGGAAAGGAGGAGCCCGACCAGGAGCTGGATGCCACCGCGAGAAAGAAAGGCAGGATTAGTAACACCAGTGAGTGCAAAGGCAAACATACGGCCCTGTAAACTGTATCTGAAAATTTCTTGTGCCACAAGGCACGTGCCACGTACCTGGCAGAGCTGAGGGGTTGGAGAGCTTTAGGAATGGCTTTTGGGAGGGATCGGTCCCAGGAATATTGCTGTTGCTTTTCAGACTGACCTGCTATGAACTGCCTCAGACCCTGCAAGCTTGGTGGCACCGCAGCTGGGGCTTGAGCTCACCTAGTGCCCCTGTGCCAGCAGAGCTGCCATTGTCTCACAACATCAACCCTTGGAGGGGCAGGGCTGATGGACCAAGCTGTGAGGCTTTGCAGTGCTGGTCTGTGCTCTCCTGATGACTTCTGTAGGTTCCATGTTTGTCATGGACAACCCATTAGTTTAACAAGCATGTTAACTAGATAAATGTTTTTCCTATAGAACATATATGCTTAAAATTTGAGATGACATTAGAGAGTGAGCAGATGGCAAACAACAAAAGACATTGGGATTTGAGTGCTGGGAGAAGAAACCAGCTTTCCTTCGAGAATGGCATTGAGGAGGAAAAGAGAAAGTACCGAGCTGGAAACAATCTATGTTATGTGTTTTAAAATAGCAGCAAAAGCAATAAACTATTCCTTTTGGCTGCTTCTTCAAGCAAGCCACTTTGGATGGAGGCTTTTCCCTGTAATGAAAATTATATGATCTCATCTTGGAGACTGGAGTGATGTAATAACCATGTAGGGAGTGTTTTGATGTCTTGCATGGGTCATTGATAAACTGCCTGGCAAATTGGATCACGGACTATAGGGAACATTCCTGCCACCGCAGGAAAATGGTC
This sequence comes from Dromas ardeola, assembly GCA_013398915.1. Taxonomy (NCBI): domain Eukaryota; kingdom Metazoa; phylum Chordata; class Aves; order Charadriiformes; family Dromadidae; genus Dromas; species Dromas ardeola. The sequence goes on along the minus strand of VYZM01010756.1, from coordinate 1,061,345 downwards.
TGGATATAGCAAGTGACCAAAGGGTTTTGAAAAATCCCACCATATGTAGTAATTGTTTCTAGTTACAGTCACAGAAACATATCTTTTATTTTCCCTCTCTTATTTTTTGTTGTCTTTTAATATAGCCTGTCCTTCTCATTCAATAACCCTTCTTATATTTTCATTTTCCCTCTATATTAAGACCTGATGATCCATTAAGGCAAATCCTATATTTCGAATTGCATCTAAATTGATACTGGAACACGGACCGCCTGCCTCAAAACCACTTCCATTCTCTTCTGCTGGAGATTAGATGGATTTTCTTTCTGAAAACAAATGAAAATTTTGATTATATGTGTCATTCAAACTGCAGTTCCATCTTATTAAACGGTTCCAGGCAGTTGGTGCTGGGAACATTGTAATAAGGACTCTAACATCTGAGACTGTTTGGCTGAATCTGTTGGCCAATTCCACGCTCTTAGTCAGGAAATTCTGTCTGTTGCTAAGTGTGCAAACTGAAAACCATACGAAACAATGAAAATAAGTGTTTTATTATGTCACTAATATTTAAAGTGGTTTAGGATGGCAGCTGTTCATTTCTGCGTATTTCAATGCCTTAAGGAAAAATGCTCTCCAGGCTTCTTGTTTTTAGTGTATGCCTTGGCGTTACAACACCATTCATCTTCCCTCTCTAACATCGCAGATGTCCCTAAAGTCATTGAAAAAAAGAAACCACACTTGAGATAAATGCTGTCTTAGTCTAAAAGATTACATTTCAAGCGTGCACTAATATTTTTCTTTTTTTTTCTTTTTCTTTTTCTTTTTCTTTTTCTTTTTCTTTTTCTTTTTCTTTTTTCTTTTTCTTTTTCTTTTTCTTCTTCTTCTTCTTCTTCTTTCTCTTTCTCTTTCTCTTTCTTTTTCTTTTTCTCTTTCTTTTTCTTTTTCTTTTTCTTTTTCTTTTTCTTTTTCTTTTTCTTTTTCTTTTTCTTTTTCTTTTTCTTCTTCTTCTTCTTCTTTTTCTTCTTCTTCTTCTTCTTCTTTTTCTTTTTCTTCTTTTTCTTCTTCTTCTTCTTCTTCTCTTTCTTCTTCTTCTTCTTCTTCTTCTTCTTCTTCTTCTTCTTCTTCTTCTTCTTCTTCTTCTTCTTTTCCTTTTCCTTTTCCTTTTCCTTTTTTTTTTCCCCTCAATCAGGTGCTGATTTGTCAGCCTAGATCCAAGGAAGGATGTGGGCTTCGCATTCTTCAATTCTAGGCATCGAGGCCTTTGAGAGGGACCCAGCATCCTGGGAAGGTACCTGGCTCTATGCAGCACCAAAGGAAGGTCCTCCTGGGATCGGAGGGACCCCATCTCAGACCTGCTTTTCTCCAGGGAAGGTCCACAGCCTGGAACGCTTTCTTGAGGAAGGTACTTCCACCTCCTTATTTGAAATATCACCAGTCAAGCTTTTATTAGTTAGCACATAAATGTATATCTCTAGTCAATCCCCAGATCACCAAGTGTGATCCCCCAAGACTGGGGTGTGCATTTATGTGAGTCCCTGCTAAATCAAGGTTACTGTATAGACAGGAGCAAAATTCATGGTGGGAGGAGAAGAATGAAAGCAAAAAGGCAGCAAAGCATCACTGTAGGTCTGTGGATGTCAGATTGAAAAAAATAACACTGTTGATATTAATTTGCAAGAGTGGGTTGCATACAGCCATGTGCTGTGCAAACAAGACCAATCTCCCTTGCCTTTTGGTTAGTTGATCCACCTGGAAGGGAGGCAGATTTATTTTTTTGGTGATTTTCTTTCCCCCCCGAAGTCTAATCTATTTTGAAAGTGAAATGCAACTGCTGCTGCTGAGAACTGCAAACATTCCAGTACAAAGTGGATGTGCATCACTCCGTCCTGGTTCTGTGGTTAAGTTAAGGAGACTGGAGCCACCAGCAGCACAAAATCCCTAATATCTTGTCACTTTGGTGGCTCCTGCCTAGAACCTGCACAACACCTTCCAGGTTAAAGCAAAGGGTTGGGTTTTTTCCCCTATCAGCACTGCTTCCCCTCAAGGCCCATACAGAAGTGGGTTTCTCCCAATAGCATCTGGAAAGCATCAACTGGTGGTTAAGTAAAGGTGCCCACTGCAGGAAGAAGGTTAGAAATATCTGTTTTGCAAGTCCCTCCATCTCACCACCCTAAGCAAAGAATAATTTTTAGGAGCCTTTCCCGTGGTTTGAGTAAAATCCCATTAAAAGGCCACCAGAGGGGGTAGCTGCCACTGCTGCACAGAAGACCCAGAGAGCTTGTGCCAGCGTGGCACACATTACCGCTATTATTTATAGCACTCTACCTATACTTATGTAAGTGGTGCTAATTAGTAGATGGAATTAGCCTACTGCTCTCGGCAGCATAATTGTAAATAATTTCCTAACGTTTCACTCACTGAGTAATGAGTTTCTCCTGGAAATACAAAAGATGAACTAATGATAATCTGGCAGTTTACAGCAAGATGACAAACATTAATTATATGGGATTACGATGTGATCCTCCAATTTGAGTCGGTTTGGCATTTCTAAGCAGAGTTGTATCTTTGGACTTCAGCAGATGCTTTTGTCTGCAGCATTTTATGTTACTTTTTTCCCTGATTTCGAACCACCGTTTAGCTTTATCTTTTACCCACAGATCAAACACCATCAACTACTTTGCAGGCAGGACTGCTGGGCCAGATTTTTTTTTGACAAGACAGTTGTATAATTGTGCTAAAAAAATATATACAATATCAAGCTTAATTTGCATTTAAAAATGACCATGCCAGCAGATGGAACCACTGCATGTACAGGGATGGAGTTTGGCTTTGATTGGATTTATGATCGATAAACTGTAGGCTTAAACACCAGACGTGTGATTTGCTAAGGTCAGCTCCAGAAGAGAGGTGCAAATAATGCTGGGATACAAAATATTCACTGAATAAGGTCATGTCAGCAAACTGGACAATATATTTGATGTTTGCCAAGTGACTCTGCTAACTGCTGATGGTCCCTGAGAAATTCCTTTGAGCTCTGATGTGAATTCCGAGTTTTCCAAATTTCAAAGAAGCTTCTCTCTGCCTGACTGCAAAGAAAAGCTCTGTCTGCTGACACAGACCTATTTCTTCCTGATCCAGGAAGTTTTTCGCAGGTTCCTCTTATCCAAGCACTGAGTAAATCCATCTTTCTTCTTCGGGAAGATCAGAGTATCACTCATAGGGAAAGAGATACAGATATGAAACTGGGTGTAACTATGTAGACTCAAGCTGAAGAAGTTAGTTTTTAAATTTTTAACTGAGATGTGATCATCCTCATGTATTCTGAATCAGACCCGGGATAATTATAATTTCCATATTTGTAGGAAACTGGAATTTGGAATATGGTAACCTTGCTGTTTTCTCCATATTCACTAGTTTTCTATAAATAATACAAATGCGTGATAATCATCACTGGAACTCTTCACTAAAATGAGAAAGGAGACTTTATTCACTGGAATAAAAAGAAAGTCGTAGGCATTGGCTGGCATGAAATCCCCAAACATCAGGATATTCCGAAACAGTGTTTGGTTTCTGAGCTTGTGCAAACAGCCACTGAGCTGGGCAGCAGCAAAGCTGGTTTCTCTTCCTGCTGCCGCTGTTTGCTGCGATGCAATCTCAGACCCCGAACAATCTTTAGTTTCTCCATCTACACCCTGGGGATAATGATACTTTGTCATTTACACGGAACTCCGTCTCTCTCTCCATCCCAAGGTGGGATGCAGGGATGTGTGAGATTGCGGTAATTGTGGTGTCGCTGCCAGCGTTCGCTGAGCTGGAAGGACGTGAGCTGACTGCAGGCTCCTAACAAAACGCCTGGGCTGCATCTGCTTAACCGCTTGTTTTCAGGTCCCGCCAAGCCCGTGCAGACCCAATAGCTGTTAGGAGTATAAATACAGCCTGCTTCTTACTCCATCTTCCCAGACCTCCTCCAGTGCTTCCTCGGCTTACTTCGATTTGCTCTGATTTCGCTAAATACTGCAGGCCAATGCTCAGTCCTTTCAAAATATTTCAGTGCCCAAATCCCATTGATTTAAAAGGGAATTAATGGTTTAAATGCCTTGGAAAACCTGCCCCTCAGGGCCTATTTGCACAGATACATCTGCAGACTCAGCCCTAATTAGCAGATTTGGTACATCAGTATTTAAGTGGAGAGCAGTTAGCTGGCTGGTGTCTTTTACCCGCAGACCATTTACTCTCTTGCACCATGAAAAAGGAGAGCCAAATCTGGCCCCAGGAGCTGATATTTCCAATTTAAGGATCGTTATCTTATCATTTACGTTCACAGCTGTTTGATGAAAAATATTTTGACCTTTAGCTTTCCCTTGGTAGCAGGTGAAATCAAATCCAGCTGCCAGCTGTGCATTTCCATATAGCGAGTGCTGAAGGGTGCTGCAACTCCCTTGGGTGCCGCATCCCAGACCTGCCACCGCTCACACGGCTCCTTCCGTCTACATAGAAGAATAATGGTATTAGTTCTCCCTTCCTGTGACTTTTTCAATCAGCAGAAACATCTCTTTCCTCACTTCACCTAATTAAGTGTCAGGAGTTGATCTTTGGGCTGAAATTGGTACCTGAAGTAGAAATGTGTGAACAAGCTTTACTGATAGATTTTGTTATTTATTGGCAAGTCAAATACAAACAGCCGGGGAGCTGGCTCGGTTGAAGGTTACTTAATCTGTACTTTGTTTGTTGTTTTTTTTGTTTTTTTTTTAAATGTAATAGCTAGATATTGAATTAATTTGTTTACCATGCTGTCCTGTCACATCCTTCCTTTTAGGTGAATCTTTTCCGACCCCTTAAAATTACTGATAAAATCAATCTTTAATTTTACTTCTATCTTTCAGTCTCCATCATCCGCTCTTCAGCCCTTCTTGGTGCAGGGCTGTTGCCTGCAGGTGAGCCCCTGACACATCTCATTGCAAACTCCTCATGATTCCGCCAGCCTTTAAGTATTTGGGCTGAAATTTTCTGCCGCAGGTGCCTGCCTCCAGCTGACTCGCTTAGAGAAGAGTTCAAGCAAAACCATTTTTAACTTTCCAAGAAAGAAGGTAAAGAGAAATATGTTGTTTTACTCAGCCTAACAGAAAAAAAAAATATCTAGCAATGTCTCCTTTTAGAAGCTGCACCTTGCTTTAGAGCTGGGATTTGAAACCTCTGTTGGGGATTTTCTTCTGGACCAAATATGTCCCCTTGTGCATTCGGAAAAATGCAGTGCATGAAAAATGAAGATTTGCAAGGTCTTTGTTGCTAAAAAATGCTGTCTTCTCATTTCATTTGCACTGAAAGGTGCTCACGTGCAGGGGAAGGAGGATCGCTGCTGCGCAGGGAGCGCAGACGCTGTGAACCTGCAGAATCAAATGCAGGAATAGAGCAAAGAGCTTTCCCCAGCATTTAGGGCCCCTTGCTGGTGCTCAAGCCGGGTGAAATGAGCAGTTATCAGTTTCTCTTTTGGATGAGATAATGACTAGACCTGTGGAAAGAGCATGGTGATGCTGGGTTGGGATATGTACTATGGGGAATGTGACGAAGTTTAGAGCTTGGTGGCGAGGCAGAATAAAACATACATTAAAAACCCAGGAGCTCAATTTTTATTTTTACCCATTGGCATTTTCTGTTATTGCCTATCTTCTTCCCTTTGCATTCCCTTTCATCCTGAAGGTACCACAAGACAAAGAAGTCCTAATAACTAAATTGATTGATCCTCTACCTGTATCTAAATGAAAACAGTCCAATCTCAGAAGCTGAGCTCTCAGTTCGTTATATAACTCCTTTAATTGTGCTTATTTGGAATTAGAGAGCCAAATTCTCTACTGACAGAAGCTGTTGACACTAGAAGAGCCTTTGACTATCAAAATCATGTCCGTTTTATTGTTGTGTATTATTTACTAGGTTATATAGCACCGTTAGTAAATGCCACTGCACAGTGATGGATATCCAGTAATTTTGCATTAATACACATCCCATCAAATATATTCTGGAATCCGGCACTGAGATTTCTGGGCTGTTTTGCCTCAGATACCAACTTGTTCTGTCCTTGGGTGTCAGGTAATCACCCTGTGCCTTAAAGGAGCACTGTGAAGTGGGTGGGTTAATGATACCTACCTGAAATGATGCCGTGAGACTTGATCGATTCACACTTTTACAGCAGCACTTAAGAGATCTTTCAGAGAAAGCACGGTATGAAAACAATATTAAAATCTGGGTGGACTTTTATGATAACCCTTGATATTCTGGATTTGTAAGGGAGGACAAAACAATCTGGAGCCTGGAAAAGAGAAGTCTCTGGGTAGACCTTATAGGAGCTATTCAATACCTAAAGGGGGCCTAGACGAGAGAAGGAGCGGGACTCTTTATGAGGTAGTGGGGCGATAGGACGAGGGGTAATGGGTTTAAACTGAAAGAGGGGAAATTTAGATGAGATATTAGGAAGAAATTCTTTCCTGTGCGGGTGGTGAGCCCCTGGCCCAGGTTGCCCAGAGAAGCTGTGACTGCCCCATCCCTGGAGGTGTTCAAAGCCAGGCTGGACGGGGCTTGGAGCAACCTGGTCTTGGGGGAGGTGTCCCTGCCCAGGGCAGGGGGATGGAACTGGATAGTCTTTAAGGTCCCTTCCAACCCAAATCATTTTATGATTCTGTGATCTACAGATATTTACCTATGCTTTTAAAAGCTCTTGGGATGCATCTGAACTGTAAAGTTCTGCACTGAATAGCAAAAGGGGCTGACCGAGGTAGAGCACACTCTGGCTTGGAAGGAAGCTTGGGTAACTTGGAGAGGGGTCCCAGACTAGTGTAAAAGCTTTTTTTGCATGATGGAGATGCAGTCCTGCCTCTCTCAGGTTTGACCCCTTTCTGCAGGTGTTTGGGCACTTCAGGGTTTCTTTCCAGAGCTGCCCACACAAAAGAAAGTTGAAACTCCTGAACAGATGAGAATTTAAAGTTTGTTTAATTCACATCCAGCCAAGGGGGCTGGAGGAAGAGTCCCATCTGGGTGACTGCCCTGGAACACTGTGCAAGTGTAACATGACTGGAGAGTCCTGTGGCAAGTCAGAGAGCAGAGGAAATTGAGAACAAAGAGCAAGTGGGCAACAAATGGGCATGGTATGTATGTTCATTGACATTTGTGGGCTGAGTGGAGTCTCAGCTGGCTGAATGCTTACGGATTGTCTGCCCGCCTAAAGGAAAAGAAGTATTTATTTCACTTTTGTTTATGGTCAGTATCTACCAAGATCCATTTTCTAGCTGCTGTTTGTCTTATGCTATCCTGTTTGGATCACCGAAATAATGAGACAGTATTTCACACCCTGGAAATACAACACAAAATCCTGGCACTCCTGAGCACTGCATAAAGATGTCATTAGCCCTTGAGGAGCCAGGACTTCATCCACAATCCCTTCACTGAACGTCTCGTCTTTATTGACCCTGGAAAGATTTCTAAAAAAGATACGCTTCTGAATCAGTCATCGGGTAGTCAGAATTATCTTCTGGCTCCAATTTGGAGGGAAGAGATGGGGTTTGTTGCAGTATCTTCTGAGTTGGAGCACAGGAGACAATTAGGTAGTAGCAGCCTTGTGGGAAGGTGCTATGGCCCCATAATTTAGTCCCCCTCCTCCATTACTGGGGCTGCAATGGGGTGGTCCCAGGGAAAGAGTATCACCAGTGTGAATGTAGGAGCCTTGAGGTGGACTCTGAAATCCATCACTGTCCCCATTTGGTTTTGTCTCCTAAGCTGCTGGTTCAGTAAGTGCCGCTAACAGTATCCTCATGCGAGGTGCTGCCTACCTTGCACGTACGATGCAGCTATAGCCGTGATGGCCTATGAATTTGTGCCAGGGGTAATATCTTTGAACTGGCTGCTACAGATGGAAAACCAGACATGCTTTCTGAAGTGGGCTTGTGTGCCACCACCTCTCTCCATGCAGGGGTCCGGTCTCCTGGCAAGCACTGCTCCATGCTGCAGGGTGCCATGTATAACTACTGCTCCCCCTCGCTGTTTGCTGCTGGCAAGATGGGGTCCTCTACAGCCCTAGACATCCCTGACGTTGTTTCCACCGTTCCCTTTCTCCACTTCTACAAAACATCCCACTTCCAACAGTGGAACGGATCTCTGCAGGTATGTGTAATCATGCCCACGTCTTTCCATGTGTGCCCCACCAAGCGGAGCCGACATGGACCTCCGAGGTTGCCCCACTTTTCCTCTTGCTTTCCTCCTCCTTCCCTGTCCCCCTCCTGCTTTGCCATCCTCCTGTGTCCCATTGCCGGGAACAGCACGTGCCCACCTGGCACCGCCAGGAAGTGGTTCATGGCAGAGCAGGCACTCCATGAAATATCAAAGCATCCCGGCACTTCACAGCCGGTCTCCTCTCCTCCTGCTGCCGTCTTTCACTCATTTTACACCTGTTAGGTTGCCACTGCTCCTGATCTCTCAGCTCCTGGCGTGTCCCCCTTCCCTCTCATTCTTACAGACTGCTACATCCACCAGCTTGAAATACTTGTGTCTCAGCAATGGGGAGATTTTGGAAAGTCACTTTTTTCAAAGCACTGCTGCTGAGAGGAGTCCATTTTATCTGTGGTCTCCTTGGACTCACCTCTTCCTCACACCTTGCTCTGCCTCTCACCGTCTCTTCTTAAATTAGCACTGACTTTTCAACTCCACACGCTTCTTGAGTCATCAGTGCTGTCACAGTCCCACCAAGACATATTTGGAGGAGGAACTGGGCAGGATGGTTGGAGGGGAAAGAAAGCTGTGAAGGAGACAAAAACTACTCTATAAGGCATGCCCCAGCTATGCTTTGTTGACGAGAGTGAGCGTGGCCTGGGAAGGAGCCTTCACTTGCGTTGACTCCAGGCTGCTCGGAGACATACAGAGTATTTTATTTTTGGAGCCATGTCTGCAGGCAGCATAGTAATAGAATGGATCCTGATTGTGCAGACATTAATCCAGCCTCCATGCTGGTGGGCATGTGGAAAGAACGAGAGCAGGATGGATGAGACTTGCTTAGAGTAGACTAGCAGTCAGATCCACTGTAGGCACCGATTTATACCAACTAAGGATCCAGCCTGTGCAATCTGGTTGAACCTTAATTTCTGCTCAGATTCTGCTTTCCATTAGCACTCTGTGAGCATTTATTTGACAGCAGAAATTTTTCACTATCTTAGAAAAAGCAGTCACGTTTCCAGGAAAGCTAGTGCGTTCAGTTCATCTACGCACCCGCATGCACTCCCAGACATGCACAGAGCTTAATTTTGCATAATCACATTGGTTCTTAACCATGGCAATATATTCAGATCTTCAGACACCTGACAGTCAGGCCCAGCTCTCTATCAGCCTGCCTGCTGGAAAAGCAATTATATTTGTGGAAAGGAAGGCATCAGTGGAGAGTTTAAAGGTACCTATCATTCTAGAGGGAGCAGAGAGCCTTTCGGGATGACCTTTGCAAGGAGGGCGTCCCACCCAAACTGCTTATCAAAGTAAAACTCAAAAATAGTTGTAAACATCCAGCAATGGAAAATGAGCTTTAATTCACTAATAGGTGATTCGATCAGCTTGTCTTTCACTCTGTGGTGATCAATCTACTTGTTGAGATACCTCCAACTCGAGGAATGAAACTCTGTCTATCCAAAGGGGAGAAGGGAAGACAGAACCTCCTTATCTGATCTGAGGGGTGAAAAAAAGAAAAAAAAAAGAAAAAAGCATCCATTTACTACCTCTCCTGTCCAGCTTCTTTTCTGTGCAAATCAGAATACAATAACACTCCCAAGCTTTCCCCACTTTTTCTCACTTGGGCTGAGCTAGTGATAATTTGGTGTCCTACTCACAGCACTTTTAAAAGACACTATCTTCAATGAAACAATACAAACTAACAATAATTATATTTTCAAATTAATAGTAACTGTTGTTCGATCCTGGTGTACTTCATTGAAATTCGGTGCCATTCCCTGTGGTCTGAGTGAAGACGTGTGTGGCTGACGTCTGTCAGGGATGATGGCAGGAAGGACTGATCCTGCCCTGGGGCAAGAAAATAAACTAGGTGATCTCCTGAGGCTCCCTCAGGCCCTGAGCTCCTGCGATGCAGGAGTCACACACGTGCTTTTCTTACCTCTATATATTTAAGTATATAAAAGAAAAAGCTCTGCCATATGACAGAGAGATGTCACTGCCACAAAGCTAAGAAAACATATTTCTCTGGCAGAAATTAAGTAGAAAATGCAACTGTCTCCAATGTAAAGTTTTTGTGGACACTGGAAGGCAGTCTCCTCTCGTTCATCATATGATCCAAGACCTTAAGTGGCTTAAATGAGAAACTTAAGAAAGTCAAAAGAGGAGAAAATATTTTGCTGATTTTTCCTTTTTTTTTTGAACACAAATGTCACTTGCATACAATAATACAATGCAACATGAAGAGCTGTAACGCTCTCTTTCCCTCTCATCTACAATCAAAAAAAGGAAAACATTTAGGGATGGAGCCAGAGTATGATCTCGATTAATGCAGCCAGATGTAACGCTGAAGTGAATCTTGTGCTATAAATACAACAGTTTCAGGCTCCCACTTGTGTAACAGAGATAAAAATCTAACACAGAGGTTCCAAAAAATTCTCCCGAACCTTCCAAGGCTCAGTCATGCCCACATACAAAGTCCAAAATAAATTGAATTTACTGGAAAATCCCCAAGATTATGTCTAGAGTGATTCCAAGACTTTTCTTTTTTCCAATTCAAATGAGCCCTATTACACATCGGGAATGTCTGGAGGAGAAATACAGCCTATTTCATAAAGCCTTATTATATATTTTAATGCACGCAAGATAAACATGAAAATGTCTCTTGGCCATTTCGTTGTCTCAGTTTTATAATTTCATGTGCTCTTTGGTTACTTACAAAAAGTCTTAAAAAAACCCCACTTTGGTGATGTTTATTTTATCTCCATGAGGACTACAGCTGTTGATTCAGACTCTGTACTTCAGGGCTGCATTTTACTCACTTGGTTAAATCTGATCGATGGACAGAAGTGTAACAAGTCCCAGTGAGTCAAGTCATGCCATTTCGGAAACAACCCCCAAGCCCATGTGGCAATAAGCCTGCAGCAGACATTCATTCACCTTAGAACTGGTGTTAAAGATATTCCTTTCTGGCTTTGTATGACCTCCAACATCAGTTGGAGGCTTCACTTCCAACACCAATGGGTGTCAAAAAGCCGTGTATACCTTAACATCACCATACGTCACTGGCCCTAAAGATAACCCTTTCTGCTTTGTACTGCCTGATCAGCCCTGGTGGCACACAACGCCCATCTGAGAAGGGAGATCTGTTTCCAAAGGTCCTGTTAGGGACTTTCACACCAGGTGCAGATGGGAGAACAGGGTACAAATATTCCCTTCTGCAGGTGGGATGACATATTCATGGGTCAGATTTTTAATCTTGCCCCCATCATTTTTTTCTGCAGCTATCTTTGCTGCGTGCTGCACAGCATGATAAAAATTGAGGTCAATACACAGAAAAAGTCCATCCTTCAAGGAAGCAGTAATGGGTTTGGTGTGTGCCTGTAGCCTATAGCTCATGGTTCAGTTCTAGGCTACAGGAAGAGGGAATTTCAAATTCTTCCAGGAGTGGACAAAGGCATGAAGAATAAAGCACAGGTGGATTTGCTTCGAACAAACAGCCTTGTAGCAGGATCCCATGTCGCTCTGAGCCAGGAGGTCAGGCTGGCCCTGGTGAACCAAAAGCAAGGCAATGGTGTCCACGTACCAGCATAGTTTCTATACCTAAAACGGGCAGAGAAAATCCTCTTGAAAAAATTTATGTCTCAGGGGCACAGTCCAGAGAAGAACTTTCAGCCACCATAGAGATACAGAAAAAAAATGCATACTCTTCTAGCACTAGGATGGTGATAGTAGAGCAATGCAACAAAGGTGGAGTTGCTATCGTTAGGGCCCTACATGCACCAACAGGCTTTAATTGTCCTACTGAGCCTCACCAGGGTCTCCAGCCCTTGGCCTAGGGCTGCATTTAAGCTCAGACCTTTGACATCCCTCCTTCCCTGAGCAGGGCTGTGTGTGTGCTGAGCCTGACCTTGCTCCTTACAGCCTCTGACCAGCCTCAACCCTTCCTTGCCTCCTGCAGACCCTCCTGGGCTGTCGGCTGGACCTGCTTGTCTCTCCCTGCTCACGTGGCCCTGTGCCTCCATCTCAGCCTCTTCTGCAGAGCAGCCGGCTCTTGTTGCACCCAGCAGGTATCTTGCGTGGTGTCTCCTGGTCCTACTTTAGCAATACAGATCTTTCCAGGACAGAAAATGTGGGGCAACATTACAGGAACAGATATGCAGATCTAGGGAGGTTCAGATGGCAGGTAGGGAAGCACCCTGACCCCTGGGACTCCATACACAGGGTGAGAGGCTCCCCTGGATGAGGATCTCCATAAAGCCAGGGTGGAAGGCAGGGATGAGCTGTCACTGTCCCCTGAGGTCCAGCTGAGAAAATGGCATTTCAGTTGCAATATGACAAGGCTGTTAACACATTTCTGGCACTGAACCGGGAGCAGGGTGACACTGCTGTGTCTTGATACCGGTGAAGGCTGGTGACCTTTTAGCAGGTTCCCTTTCTAGTAGCAATCACATTGCATAGGCAACTTCTTAAATGCAAAATAATACCTTTTTCTTTAAGGTGCAGGGAGTTACAGTACCGGGGCTCTGACAAACATCTGTTTCACTTTGCATTTTCAATTCTGGCTCAGGTAATAGGAGCTCTTGCACAAGAAAGAAAAAAACAGCAAGAGTCCCCATTATTTACCAATCTAGAGAGGTCTAAATCACAGAGCTGGTATAGCCTAGTTCCTGTGATTTCGGTTTTATGGGTCATTACTGTAACTGGCTTGTGATGCTCTTCTTTTAACATACAAATGGCACCATTTTATTTATTGTGGGTGGGATTGATTCTCTTCCCAAGGGGTCCCCATTGAACCTAGCATTATTTGCACTGAGCATGGAGAGAGAGGCGTTATTTCTTTAGGGATGTGAAACCCTTCTTTAAGGTCTAGTTTTGTTTTCTCCATCGCTAAGCGCCCGCACAGGCTGATAGCTATTGTGGCACTGGAGGAGCTAAAAGGTTTGTGGAGGTAGGAAAGCTAAATATCACTGCCTGTGTGTCTGCTTAGTTATACCGAAGGCGGTACCGCTTAGTCTGTGTTTTGTAAAGGAGTTTCAGGGTATGTTGTCAATGTAAAGAACAACTGTTATAAGAAGCAAGGTACCTGTAAGAATTTCTGAGCAAGTTCAATTCTTGAATTCTTTCTCTTTGCTTTTGCAAGTGATTGGGAACCTCTGGGTCTGCTTCTGCTGCCATGAATGGCTGTGCCATGGTGTCACTGGGGCACAGCTCACCTCTGCAGTAGGTCCCGGGATGTTCTTGGATGCAGCAGTGCGGTGCCAGTGCTCAGGGTTTGGTATAGTCATGCCGAGATTACACCTGTGTCCTGGGTTGAGCGACACAGGACAAATTTAACTTCTAATACTGGGGAAAACTCCACTTTTGGAAGACTCTAGTGTCTGAATTTGTGAAAATATTTACTTTATAGCCAGCTGGGCTCTGTGGGATTCCAGGTCTCAGTGTTTTCAAGCCCTGCCAGGTGCAGGGATGAGGAGGAGCGAGGCCTGGGCATTTGACCCAGGCTGTCCAACAGAATTATTTCATACCATGAACATCACATTCCATATAAATTAGAAAATTTGCTGCGTAGCTTCTCTCTCCCTTGATGGTGGCAGTCCAGAGAAACTCCTTGCCCCGGTGCCGGACCCCTGAGCCCTTCCCTTCCTCCCGAAGCCATTGCGCTCACAGTGTCCGCCATTTACTGTCCCCTGCGGGGAGTGCACAGCTTCCTGCTGATAGAATTGGCTGAGTATAATTCTTGTATATCTTATATTCATGTTAGGATTAATCCTGGTTCTTTAGTATTACTGTTAATCATTTAGTCTTATCCTATTAAATCTATTTATATTTCAACCCTTGTGTTTCCTTGCTTTCCCGGATCCCCCTTTCTGGGTGGGGAGGGGTCATCGGGTAATAAAATAATTGTCTACATGACAATAAATTGTTATGGTCTTTCTCAAACCATAGCAACCTGGATGTCCAAACTGCCAACTCAGATTCGCAAGGGAAGGTGTTGTTGCAGCTTTGCAGAGACCTCTGCTTGGGATTTTTTTTTTTTTTAATTTATTTTGCTCCTTCAGCTTGGTACAGTGCAGGACACTTGGTATTCTTGGGTCTATTGGAGGAATGCCCTCTGCTTTCCTCTACCTACCTGAAACCACATATATCTCTCTCATAAGATTAAGATTCCTAAGTGATTGGTTACTTAATAAATCTGTGCAGGTGTTCAACATATGGATTTTTTTTTCTATATTTCTAGAAAGAGATATATTGAACGGTTTCCAAAATCCTGTGCTACAAACTTTTTCTTGCTTTTAGAAGTCAGATCTAAAGGGAGAACTTTGTCAGTAGTGGCCTGTAGAGTGGAGTCCGGCTGAATATGGTTAAAGGTCTTCCCAGATAAATTTTTGAATGTGAAACAGTGGCAGATAAGAGAAATAAGAGGACAAGTTGTAGGAGGAGGGAGAGAGGCAGGAGGAAGGCTGCGGGAGAGGGAAGAGGGATGGTTTGGTCTGCAGTTGAGTCAGTTCTGATGCAGCTTTTATGCTTTTTCACTCTCCCACAAGTGGAATGACAAGGGCTGTAAATATATTCATTTTCTTCCTGTAATAAAACCGTCACTGGACAAAACAAAATGTCAGGCAGAAACACTGCTGCTTTCCAGATGGGGAAGCAGCTCCGCGGTGAGAGCCTTGTCTTGAGAATGAAGGATTGATGATGGGGTTTGGGGGGCTCGGGGACTTTTGGGGTGGGTTTTTTTTTTATTTGTTTCCTTTTTGTGGCTT